>JAYRBW010092048.1:0-21175 GCA_036023295.1 Invenusta paracnida
TGGGACAGATGCTCTATGTAATGTAAGTTAAAATGTAATGTAAATGTCATTAAAAAGATTCCAATAAAATATGTTCATGATGCACCCAGACTTTCTTTCCAGATGGTACTTAATTATTTCTCTATTGCTGTTACTTTACTTTACTAATATATCAAAGTGTATTGATATATATGTACCAATACTAATAGTAATTATTCAATGGTTTAAATAGTGTTAGGTATGTACATACTAATAAATAGCATGGAACCTCCAATTGGTATGTACAGTATAAGCTGACCATATTTACATCCCAGTAACCTTGAATTAGTCATTTACAACATCCAGTAACCCTATATTTCATATTATAAAGGTAGAGACCACAGATAGGTGGTCTACTGTTATTTCTTGCATATCACAAATGAACAATTAATATATACCAATAGTATTTAAATGTGAGGACATGTATATACCAATAGTAACTGCCCTAATATATTACTTTATATTTCTTTAGGTAAATCATAATGCATCTAATTTATAAAATGTCAAAAAATTGTCCCAAGGACTTTGTGACTTATAAGTCATGAGTCCTTGAATTGTCCCTCTTTTCTATCTGCAGGTACACTGTATCATTGTATCACAGAATGTTTTATATTTTATTATATATTTTAAAAATAAATATTTTGAGCTACCAAAAAAGTTATTAAAAGTCCATAAAAACACAGAAGAAAAGTCCTTAAAAATCTGGGAAAATGGTATTACTATAACTATAAGTGTGACATCCCTGTATACAGTTAGTGTCAATCAGCCATATTAGTATTACTTCATAGTAATCATTACTATTAGCAATTTAATAAGATTAAGATAGTCACTTCTACCCAGAATTAGATATAATTGTATTTTTATAACCTAAAAGATATGGAGAAATGTTTTTTATATAATATGTTTAAATTTTATTTGTCTTGTATTTAATAATAATAATAATTGAAGTATTGCAAACATAGTGATATATGTATATATATATTTATAAAAACACAAAATTGAGTATGATATACTATGTCCATACTATAGAAATAAGATAAGTTATAGTAAATTAAAACATCTCAGGGACACCATAAAAATATATAAAATCAAAACAAATTAATACCTACTAATAATAAAACTAATACCTAATATACAGTAGCCGTAGGTGACTCATAGGTATCCCTGATATAACACAGGCTATAATGGCACTGACTTAGCTTATCAATGAGTATAATGAATGATAGCCCATCAAGAGGCATTATTTATAGCATATAGAATATAATGTTGTATATTTTTATATGTGCAATTCTAAATATTTTTTACATATATAGAATGTAAAGGAAGAAAATGATTATTTTAATAATGTATAGTAGGTATATATAATATATAGTATTTTATTTTATTTAGGGTGTAACTTTAAAACAAGAAGATGCCATTAAAATTAAACTAAAAGGGCACACTTGGCCATGGGCACTGCAGGCCCCATGAGACCATACATTCCATGCCTAATTCATGAGCTTTTAGAAGATGACTGTGATCAGCACATGGAATTGTTTGAGTTCAAACAAGTATAATAATATTAGTAATAAAATGTGTATATCTCTGGGCAGCATAGAAACTCTTTCTTTTATGATAAAATTACTGAATTCTTGGATAAAATTGTGTGGAGCAATGAGGCTCAATTCATTGTCAGGACATATCAACTGATACAATTGTGTCTATTAGGCTTTCGAAAACCAGCAGATAACCATTGACAAAATATTTAACTGTATGAGCTTCAATTTCTTCACATGGAATAGTCAGCCCACATTTTTTTGAAGCAACTGTTATAGGTGTAAATTATCTGCAACTACTTCAAACCATTGTTTTTACATTCAGACAAAGGAAGAACTTCAATGCCTTACACTTTCAACAGGAGGGGACACCACCTCACTATGCAACTGTTGTTAGGAATTTTTTACATGATACATTTCCAAAAGATGGATTGGTCAATGCATACCTGTTGATTCTCCTCCTCGATCTCCAAAAATTACACCCATGGACTTTTGTGTGTTTGGGGATTGTAAAGGACAAGGTGTATTCAAGGAATAAAATAAGGGTCCATGAGCTCAGGGACATTATAGTTGATGCATTTTCCTATTTTTCTAAAATATTTATGCACCAAAATTTGTTGAAGTGTGGGAATGTATTGCCATTATATTACCTACCACTAATGTCCACTAAATTCAACCTTAAATAACTGATTCCATTATATTCCACTTAAAATAACTCTATGTAGGTATATTGCTCTCTATTTAAAGTATTATGTTGTATAATTCTGATTGAAAAAACACAGCATTTAATGTTTAATATTTTAATCAAATTTAACATTGTTTGAATTAGTACAGAATGCCATAACAATACTTCAAATTAAAGCTAATGAATAATACTTTCATTCATAAAAAGATAGTTACATTTTATTAAATAATCTTTAGGCAGGCTACATAAAAAGTTGTCAAGTTCTGTGAGTATTCATTATAATGGGATTAACAAATTAACAAATGATAACAAGTGACATTAATGTAATAAAATATAATAACACAAAGTTAAATTGTTATAAACCCCAGTGGGAACTGTAAATTAGGTTTCATAAAGGTAAGTTCCTATTACATATTTATACTTCGTTATATACTTAACATTCAAATGACTATAACTACAAGACATATTATCAGTATAAATAAATATTATTTTTTCACTATACTACTAAAATAAAATTTAAAAAGTCAAACTAAATAGCTAATGGCCAATATATTGGTGTTGGATTTAAAAAAATAAAATTGAGTTTAGCTTAAACTTGAAACAAAATAAAACCATTTATCTATTATTGGTATTACATCTATTTGGAAATGATATTTTAAAATCTCACTGAAGTCCCTACACTCACTGTCACTAACAAATCAAATGTGTCAAACATGTCACTGTCAAATAATATAATTAAAGTAAATAATAATTTAGTTTTAATTAATGACTTTAACTAACATTACTTTGTAAAAAGTGAACATTTTTATTTTGGTAATGTAATTGTATAGAATACTAGAAGTCTATACAGACTTGTATTATGACTTTTTTGTTCAAACTACTGAATTAGTGCTAAGAGTAATACTCAAAAATGTAATACTAGTATTACTATTAATATAGTTTTTGTAAAAATTGATTAAAAATCATGAAGTTCAATGTTTTATACAATTTGAATTACAATAAAAGTTATAGCTATGAAATATACTGGCACAAAAATACTATACACAAAGCTATTATAATCGAAAAATAATAGTAGTGTGAAATATTTTCTAAATTATCTAGAAAACAAAACCTAAACCAAAATGTAGCTATTTCATGCAGAAGATAAAATTTATGCCACGCTGTGTTCCCAAGAGTAAAAACATGTAAACATTTCGATGTTGATACTTACATGAACAGACATAAGAGAAGTAACCACATATACCCTTCATGAGCAATCCTAACTTGCTTTTTTCTAATCAATGAATCTTTTAAACTGCACTGAGTTTCTAATTATCTGTCAGTTACGATTTGAAACTTCTTTTTTTCAAGGAAAAAATATATAAATTAGTGAAGTGTCCACACTATCTTGTTTCACATATAAAGCATTAAAATAGGTAATTGTTTTCTTGAAGCAATGGACAATTTTAACATATCCCTGCATTTTCACATGGTATATCTATATACACCTGCAAAAATTAACATATCCACATATTCGTTCAAATTCAACTTTGTGATATTTTGATATGTATGAATATTTTGAGGTTGGATGTGTGTGTGATATGTGTGTACATAGATAAATATGTACTTATCTATGGATCATTCAAGAATAACGTTTTCGTTTAAATTAAATTAAAAGGTTTCATTTGCAGAACGTAAGATAGGCGCTGAGGTATAAATACACTTTGAAGTTGTTTTTAATTGTTTCAACTGCGTCAGTGATATTACTGAAAGAGTTATATCTTATGATTTGACTTACATGATGCTGTGCTCATGACACAGTTAGCTATTTTCTAAAGGTCTTTTAAATCTATGTGAAGCTTTTTGGGCACTGTTCTTTTTTGTATTGTAGTTTAGTTCATATGGTAATATGTATAGAGGAAAGTTATTCCTTCTGTAAGCTGATCAGCGGTTTTGTATGATTGGCTTAACAACTAAAGTTTCTCAGGCTTTTCGCGGTTCACGAGGCGTATTTTTAACGAGTACAAAAGTTTATATTTACTGTTAAAGTGTGTTGTGAAAATAAGTGCACTTTTCTTTAATGCTTTTTTAAAGATAGTCAAATTTGAGTCCATTTGTGAGTAGACTACTTGTAAAGTTGGTGATTGATGTTAAACTTTCTGAGGTCGTAGAAAATCTTGGTAGTATTGATGCTGTTAGACTTAATGTTTGAAGGTATGCCTAGAATAGTACAGTAGTTAGAATTCAAAATGGGAGCCCCTACTTCAACATGTTTTGTAAATATTTCTGTTTTTATAGAGTTCGTATTTTTACGGAATGTTCCGTAAATTTACAAAAAATGATTTGTAATTTAATTTTTTTACTGAACTTCCGTAAAAATACAAAACGTTTTTTGCAGTGTTATATTGTATAATATTCAAAATATCATTGACACACTTTGCTATTATGTAAATGTAAGCCATAATATTTTACATTCTTCTATTTAAAATCTTTTTTAGATTTGTCCAACTTTTGGCCCCTATGGAGAAGGAAAAATTGATGATTTTTTTCCAAAATATTGCAACATTTCAATATGACAAAGGCAAAGAAGTACTGGTATGTTAATTTAGGTTGAATATTTGATGCGTAGTTTATCTAAATAGATATGTACTATCTAAATTGTTCATAATTCTATTTATGTCCGAAAGGTGATATTTCATAAAAATTCATAACTTTATAATTTTAATATACCGATAGATTTATTTAAGCTCTTGAAATTTATTAAGAATATATTGTAACAATAGGTTGACTTATTATGTACCACTTTGTTTAGGATGGAGAACGGGAAAGTTTAAAATTTTCAAATGGATCAATACTGCGGTCTCCTCTCTATATATCACTCTACAACTTGATTACTCTAGAGAAGACATATACATCTTTGGCCTTCCTAGCATCAAAGAGATTTATAAAGAAAGAGGTAAGTGTACCTGTCCATATAACATTACTTCCATTTATAGTCTTGAACTTGTATGTTTGGGGCACTGTGTTTTTTTGCTTTTAACATCATTAAGTACATAATAAATGTATTAGTATTAATCAATATTCACTCAGTGCAGTATATTGTAAGATGAGATAAGAAAAAGCACTGACTACAATGTACTTGTGGAATCAAATATTGAAGTACATTTTTGTCTGAATTTTAACATATTACTAGAATTCATATTTTACAATACTTTTGTTCTCAAAATGGTATAGACACATTTTTTATGTGATTTTTTGATTAGTTTATTTTTTTATAATGTTGAAAAAAATTATATTTGTCGGCGTTTTATATTTTAAATGGCTTAAATTATTTTTATATAAAGTTTAATATCTTTATAGGGTAAATTCCATATTTCCTTTGTGGGATATATACATATATATAATTCTTAATTAATTATTTGCAACTAACCAATCGATAATTAACTCAATGCTGCAGCACAAATTAACTTGTATTAGCCAGGAGTATTTACTAGGATTTGATAGCAAGTATTCTACCCACGTGGCAACCACTTATTAACCGGTACACACTCCTGGCTTTTACGAATAGCATTTTTTTGCACGACAGTATTGAGCTAATTATCGATTAATTAGTGGTAGCTAATTAATTAAGAATTATATATATCCGAGAAAGAAAATATGCAATTTATCTTACAAAGGTATTTAAGTTTATAAAGTAAATACAAGCCCTGCAAATGATTTCACTAGTAATTAATAATATATAATTTGTGGTTTCCACTCACCGGACAAATAATTATCAAGACATTCATCTGTTTTCACTAACACTCAGACATTTTATCCTAGAATTCCTTCTGATTTTTACTCATATTCCTCCATACATGATCTATGTAATTATTCAAACATTCTAACATTCAAAACTTCCTAGACAATGTAATGATATGATTCAAGTTTAAACCTCTCACCTTTGTTTAACTCACCATAATCTAAATCAGATCTTTAAAACTACCCTCAATTCATCAACTATTGTCAATTCATACGCAGAGTTACATGGTAGAACACATCCAAGCACCTACGCACATATGTACATTCTATCGCACATACGTACATGTTGAAGCAAAAGGCATGATGAAAACATTGGGATAACTGCAATTCGTTTTATTTACGAATCTGAGGATACATCAAAACTATTTAGGTACATGCATAACATAATATAATGCACTTTTTATTTTAGAATCTAAAAACTGGGTATACCAATTTCACAAGTGAATTGAAGAAAATAGAATCAACTCACCATAACAGCTCCCTAGATCAACTCTACGTGTCACTTGCATCACAGCTTATTCGCTTCTCAGGGGCTAGATGCCTTTTAATAGACTTGTATCCTTTTTAGTGAGATCAGTTTTTGCAATTTATATACTATACTAGTATGTGCTATGTTTTCTGTTTATTGTTATAGGAAAATTATGCCTGTTAAATAATATTTTTATGCTCTTGTAACTAACACATTTGTGACATCTTCATTTTATTCTGCAAATTAGAGTAATTCATTTTTATTCGTCTTTTGGATTATAAACAATAATTTAGCATACCGTAATTTAAACTTCCTTTTTTGAAGACAATAATCTTATATTATATTGAAGTAGTTAACTTAAAAATGTATAATAAACTCCTGAGATTTGAGAAAACTTTTAAAATATC
Organism: Invenusta paracnida; assembly: GCA_036023295.1. Taxonomy (NCBI): domain Eukaryota; kingdom Metazoa; phylum Platyhelminthes; order Proseriata; family Coelogynoporidae; genus Invenusta; species Invenusta paracnida. Next base: position 6,895 of record JAYRBW010092048.1, read on the forward strand.
TAAAATGTGTTATTATTGTTTTGGCATCATTTGAAATTATTTTGAAAAGCTCATTTAAGCTCGGTTAAAGGGGTTTCTGGAGTTCGGATCAAGGTTTCTACATCGTCATTTTTTTGAAAAGGTATTTTTATATAAATAATTTATTTTATGCTTCAAATAACAAGTAAATCATCGATGACTAATTATTGCAACTAACATTACCATAATTTTGCAATATGATTATTTTTCTACATATCTAATTATATAGTATATTTATTTATTACCTTAACCAATATAAATGTAAAACATGTGAATCAATGTATTATCGGTGAATGATATCTTAGCTTTGAGACAATGCTTTGCCTGCCACAAAAAACATCTTCCTCTTTCGAAGATGTTCTTCAAACTCTCGACTGTAGCATGACAACATTTGAGGAACTAAACACTGAAACAACTGTTATGAGCAGCCTTACCCTGATTCTTAAGTAACGTTGAGGTTATGTAATATAGTAAGGATGTTTTTTTACTGAATTAAAAAGTTAAAATAAATAAATGGTTAACTTATGTACTGTTGATCTGTTTTTATATAAAAAATTGTTCTTAGATATAAAATGTGGCAGCTGTTGGTGGAGTGCTTATAATCACCTATAATCTGGGGTGCTGTGATAAAAAATTCATATTGATAGTTATATATATATATATAATTTAAGAAACAAATTAATGTGATCACAACACACTTAGTTAGTATTATAAGCATACTTTTGTACGTTGCGAAAACAATAAATTCCAATTATGTGATCTATGTTAATTTCCAGTACTGAAGTACAATATTTTCCACTTACATTTGAAGTACTTATTGAGGTTTCTTATATTTTATTGATTCAAAATAAAATACACAATTCCGCATCAAATTTATTTTGAGAATTATTAAATTTTATATATTTTGCATAACTTAGCATTTTTCAATTGTCCTCTATAATAGACACAAAATATCACATTCCTATATTATGCTTTTATCTTTTTGTAAGAAACCTTTACTAATTTTTAAATTTATATGGCCAATTTATTATAATTAATATAATATTAGTATATTATTTTACGCATTCGGCAATAATGACAATACAAGGATTAAATTTCAAAGCATAAATTTTACGTAAATAATATTAGATGATATTTTCCAACAGTTTTTTTGGCCTTCTTTTGCTCACTTCTTTAAAAGTGTATTATATGTTGTCTTTTAGTTATTTCTTTGAGTGCTTAATTATATAAAACAATAAAATGAACAAAAAAGCAGACGCTAGAACATTATATTTATTTATTTAAAACGTCAGAGTTACTAACGACTGGATTACTTGACCACACTGAATCATTGTTTTCCTTGGTTTTCTGCTTGGAATATAAACAAAACAGATTTCGTTATATAAAATTATCAATATTTATCAGTGACAAGTATTGTGTTTCATGAAAATTATTGGTTTGTATAAAAATTGTTCAACAAATAAATTTAACTGATAATTTTATTTTAACATTGGTACATTTAAAGAATTGAACAACACAAAGTAATTATTCTTACAATAATAGATAATATAATTGTAATATAGGTTTATTATTGTTCGGAAATGACGTGTTTTTTAAAGTGTATAATATATATAATACATTTCTAATCGAATAAAAGGATATACTAATTTATTATTACCAACGCTACCAAATTAATTAATTATAAAGCATAGCAATATAACGTTTGATTGACTTTAAATTTATAATTCCATTATTAACTTTTAATCAATTAAAAAGAAACAATTAAATTTGTTTGCAATACAAAAACGCAGTATTATCATACTCATATTTGTGTATAACGTTTCCAGTATATTTAAATTCAAAACATTTTATTCAATGAAATAAAACTATTATACATTTGTTTTGGTCTACTTAATTAACTAACTGACTAATTATACATAATTAGTCAATATTTATTTAGCATAATATAAGTATTTAATATTATATAATTCAATTTAATGAGTCATTTAACAAATATAAAGATTTCAACTTTATTAATATTAATTGTTATTATTTCATTAAACAATTTCTGATAATTATTACTGACCTAAATTTTGTAGATGATATTTTTATTTATGTATATGAAACGTAATTTACTGATCAATTGATAGTTTTCATTAATTATTATAAATTGTGCGCTCGTAATTATCATTGATTAAAATAATGCTTTAAAGCTCAATTGAATGAAATGTAAATTTTACGCGCTGATAAATATACCTAATAATTTTTATATAATGGCTCCAGTTTCTAATTTTAAAGGCCAAAATCAAAGATTTTCTTTCAAAATAATTCTTAGAATTATTAAAATCATAGGATTGGTTATTAGCTATGCTCACTGGTTATTTTAAGTATGCTTTATTTTCTAAAATGAGGTCCTTCAAGATTTATTTATTACATAGAAAGTTTATGAATGCTTTTAGAAGTTTTTTTTTAAGTGCCTCTTCCGTTTCTTGCAATATCCTTCCTATCAGACGAGAGTTTGACATCCTGTGTTATCTTCTGCAAGCCCAAGAGCTCATCTGCAACCTCTATTTTCTTCAACCCCTTGTCAAGATTCATGAGGCGACTTCAAAACTTGGAGAACTTGGGGCATCTCCTGGAAATGAGGTTAGCCGAGTTTTCGTTGAACTGGGTTCAATAATTATTATTTACATTCGTTTTTTCAAGTATAAACTGAAGATATGTTTGTTTGGATTACTTATGCAGAATTATTATTCTTGATCATACTTTATAGAGTGACCTTGTGTTACTTTAAACTATGTGCTACTTGCAAACCATCGGCCATGAAAATAGAATAACGTAAGTAACAATTAAGTAACAATAAATATATACAGAAATAAAGCATCTGTTTCATTTTATCTAAATGAAATACAACATTTATATTTTAATATTCATATCAAAAGTATACATACTGTGAATTTAATGGTGCGATAATTATTTTTAATTAAAGGATATTGTTGCATAACATAGTATTTTACAAATATCCTCTGAGATAGATACAGAAATGTGACTTCTTTATCCATTTTAAACTCTTTAAGCATTTACTAATTTTAAAAGGGTATTTTTCTAATAGTTATAATAGCAGAGTAAATAATCCTTTCCATCATTATTATTATCCCTTTTCGATATCAGAATTTTTATACTTTGGCAAAAATAGATTAGCATTTGAGGTATTCAACAATATTTTTATTCGGGGAATATGCACTAAAACTTACAATTAAATATTAAACATTTAGACACATTTAATATTTTACAAAATAACAATACATAATATTTAGGCCACAACAATAATGATACGTTAGAAGAAAATCACACAATGTTAAAAAGAATTTATTGAACTTCGACGTTTCCATCTCAACCAGAGATCATTAATTATCAAGAATAATAAAGTGATTACATAACAGCACATAACATATGCTGAGAAAAGAAGCAATTGTACATAATTAAATAATCAATATTGTGAAACAGGTAGAGATGTTGGAACTCTTATCAAAGAACATAAGTCCGATTTTATTAAATGTATCCCTAATAATGCAATGTTTGTGCACTCTGCTATTACAGGTCATTCAATAGACTTAGATTAGACCAATTAGACTAATAATAATTTACAAATTAGACTCGTTAGGGAGTCAACTTATATCAAAATGAATGAAAATAGTACTCTTTTACCCAAATTCAGCGTTAGTCGACTGTTTCTAATCTCCCCAACTCAATGTAATTCACTCTCCATTTATCCTGTGCCATTGTTATTATTATTGTCTTTGCTATCTTATTGGTCATTTAATGTAGAATTGTTCGTTTTCTCTCTCTATATATATAAATGAATCATTTTTAGAACAATTTTTTTGTAAAAAGGAATTTTACATGTAAGATTTAGTCGAAATATTCAAAATTCTTAAATACATGCATTCATTTTTATTGAGTGACAACTCTGTGTAACTATCAAGTGTGTATTTATTAATGTAAATAATTATATATTTACTGTCTGTGATGCATAAATTTTCCATAAACAACATTTTATGTACAGGGCATCTATAAAACTGGTATATTAAGTAGGAATTATATTTTTAAACGTAAATCAAATGAATACATAATGTATACATTTTGTTAAAAATAAATTGACATTTATTTACAATAAAAAATTAGCGAGTGTATTGTGTAATACATATATAAATAAATAAATAATCTAATTATAGTTCATTATCATAAATAATAACAGCCAATTTGGCGTAAAAATATAGTAGAAAACCAATTATGTTAAAAAATAATTTATTAAACATAGACATTTCCATCCAAACCAGAGATCATTATTAAGAATAATAAAGTGACTACATAATAACACGTAGCATTTATATATGTATAGAGATAAAATGAACAATTCTACATTAAATGACCAATAAGATAGCAAAGACAATAATAATAACAATTTGCGCATATTTTTAGCTTTGGCGCAATTTTAATTTACAAAATAGTAATTATTTATCCTTATATTATGTTAAATCGCGATTGTTATTGTATCATGAGATCGTAATTTCATTTTATTAGCTAGCTAAGAAGTCGATGCCAGTCATATCAACTTATCCTTATATTATCTAGGGTGCATATATCGTAGTTGTATTAAAATTTACTTATAAATTGCTAATCTGCAGCGGCGAGACGTGCTATGCCACCGAATTAGAAACGTTTTTAGTCTAAATTGTTCTACAAACTACAAAAAAAGTTATCACAATTTTTTTAGGATTGATCTAGATATAATTTATTAGCGCATTCGGTAATGTTAATCATATTTAGACATTTATTTTATAAAATAACGACTTTTCTTAAAAAATATTACGTAAATCTCATCTCGTATCCCTTTTACTCCCAATTTGTTTGTCACCAACCAGTTATCACGCTCTCAGAGTCTCTTCTTTGCGCGGAGCTCCCAGCCTTACCTACTTGTCTGGCTGGGAAAGCTGAAGAGTCTCCTCCTGGCCAAGTACTGCCTCTATTTCTACGAGGTTCTCTCCCGCCAAGCGGCCGGTTCACCCGAGGACATGCGAAATTCAATGGGCCGTGACTCAGTGGACTTGGTGGGCAGACTTTCTCGCTTCCAGCGAAGCTCCAACGCTCGTCTCCTCTGTCTCATCTTCGATGCCGACCAGCAGACAAATGCCTATCCGGGTCATGGCTACTTCCTCCCTAATATGGAGGTGCCTCGTCCCACTGGTATGGACAGCTTCCCAAGGATATTTAGTTGTCCACAGGTGGGTGTGCACGAGACCAGTTTTGTATCCCTTATTTTGGATTTTTTATTGAAAAGTTAAAGGAACAATTTCTATAATCAAAAGTTAAAAAGTATATATCTTTCTAATTGTCCCGGAAGATTGCTGTTTCACTTACCTTTAAAAGAGATTAGAAGATAGTAGCCTTAAAGATTTGTGCAGTATAATTTTAACTCGTGCTATAAACGGCTTTTGTACTGATAGGCTGCAGTGGAATAAGTTCAGTTGTTTGTGGGACATGCTGCCTCACCATTTCCTCAGCGGCTTTGAAAAATCTAATAGTATTTGAAATAGTGTATTAATGCTTTGAAAAGTATAATAGTACTTTGAAAAGTGTAATAGTCCGTCAAGCTTCAAAGTGGAGGAGCCTCCGTTTCTGACGGTTCAGATTAACTGTCAATATTAGACAAATACAAGTTTTATCGTCTCCTATCGCTGTTGAGCTTTAAACACACACTATATTTTATAGAGTAGTTTATTTATGAAAAGTTATGTTGAATAAAAAATGTAAATAAACAGTAGTAGATATATTAGTTTTTCGTTAAATTTATTTGATAATTAGGTGTGGTACATTAAATTAAATTATTATTTCTGGTAACAGTTAATATTTAAATAAAATATAATAGCTATTCGTTTGAAGTGTACAGATTAAATTAGCAATAGGTTTTAATATCCATGTGATACAAAATTTTCCGCATAATACGTATAACAATTTTTAATAGGTACACATTTTTGTTTGTAATAATTATATATGTTTATTGTAGAAATAAACATGACCGTCGCAAAATAAAAGTCGAGAACCTCAAAAGTTAAATACAAGCTCAACTCATTATTCTGAATGAAATTTATTTTTCCAATTTTGAAATTTGAATGAGTCAACAATATAATTGTTTTAAATTCTTCTAAGAATGCTTTTATTACACTTTCTGGTATATTCTATTTAAGGCATTGATATTTTTCGACTTTATAATTATTGATTGTGTCTGCACAATACTTACTATTTTTATAGCGTATCTAACTCAATTTCCAACTGGTATCTAACTCTATAATAGGTAACTTTACAATAGGATTAGATTGGATTGGATTGATCTCGCGATTGACACTTTCTCGAATGGCGCCTGCAATATATCTTTTTATCCAATAAAATTACTTTAATATTTACAAAGCTTCAATCTAATCGCTATCGTAAGTTGTTTTTACAATCCGATTACATTAGAAATTTCCGTGCCCATCCCACGCATATCCCTGGAAATGATTGACTGCAGCAGTATAATCGCGATTAGAAAGTGATTGACTATAGCAATATGAACAATTTTCAAAAATAACCAATCCTTTAACATATATTGGCCTTTTATAACCACCTGCTCGTCAATCGTTTTACAATCGAAATGACTTTATATGCGATTAGACCTGTAATGTGTGTAAAGCAGGTATTTTCGATAAGTTTTTGTTTCTTTGTATTAACATTTTTCTCGATCGTTTTATTAAATACGTATTATTCGGTTTCAAATAAAAGATCATAAAATGTACTTTTCATATTTTTCCCTTTTAATCATCTGCTTAAATTGGTATAATTATTTTTGTACTGGAAGTGTTGCTAGAAAGTAACATCTTACCTAAAAAACTATTTTTATTTTTATTTTAAACCATGAAATAAATATTTTATGAGATCGTTTTTGGCAGATATTAATAGAAGTGATAATCAGCTTTCTAAAAAATATAACTATAAATAGACTTCTATTTCAATAAATGGCATAATTAAACGGTACAGTGATAAAATTTAGCTAAATTACAAATATTTTGACTCAGTAATCTTGATTGGATCAATCTAATCGCGTTTAAATTAATCGCGCGACTGACCTGAGACTTCATGCCCTCGAAAATGTCGTCCGTCAATCTATCAATCATTAAAAAAGTTCGCATTAAGACTGATCCAATCTAGTTTAATCGCCACTGTAAAGTGACCTAATGACATCTCCCTTTCACCACAACACACCCTGTAGAACGCTTCTCGCGATGATGTCTCGGCAATTGTGATGCACATTACTGGCAAGCTTAATCTGGGAAGTCCTAGCGAATGGACTCGAACCGTGTATGCCTTGGATGACAAGCTGGCGAGGACATACTTCGTTCGCAAGATGGAGGCCCGAGTCTTCCTGGCTCTTGTCTACGATGGGAGGAAACCCGAGAAGGACAAAACCGTCACGAAGTTTCTCACTGATACCTCTAACAGTTTGCGTGGATTTGAGATCCTAGCCGGACTTGTCAATAGGTGATGATCACCTTTTGGGGTTGTTATTAATTATATCTTGGTTGGGTATGAGTTCTTACTTAAATATGAGCGTACAAAAACTAAATTGTGATAAATTTGATCAATAAAGCTTTAATGGTTAGCTATTTATGTAAATATCATATCAACTATTTATTTGATGTATCTTTTCTATTTTTTGTATATTTTCTATTTATTGTAAACTTTATTCAAATACAATTGATTGTATATACATTTTATATATTATATATGAGTTCCGTTTTTGAAAGAATTCTGAGTTGGTAATATTTTGCTTTATTTTTGGGCAAATTAAATTATTAAGTCGGATAAAAACTAACTAAAAATGTTTGAGTTAACTATTTTTAGCTTTGTTTTATCAAGAAAAGTATTTTGAAGAAATTGTAATAAATTAAATGTTTTATTTATTCAATATGCTATCATACTATATAATTCACTATGCTATTATAATATACAAAATAATGATATTATTATTAATTGGGGTAATCTACTTAGTTTTTAATGCCGTATTATATTTTTACATGGAAATAATGACTTTTTAAATGCTATTGTTCACCTCAAAATAGCATTAAATAACACCACCCATTGTCCCATTCATTCACACCTATATCCAAACATTGTATACATTTAAAATAAATTAACATATGTGTTGATATCACATGTGAATACGGTATTATTTCAATAAATTAGTTGATTTAGGTGGATAATTTTATTTGTATATTAGCAAATTTGGTAAATTAAAAATATCGGAAAAAGATATTGAAAAAGCGTACGGACGCTTTTCATGTAGATTGCTGTAAAGAAAAATGTGTTCTAATTAGTAATATAAATTCGTCTATTAATAGCTGTAAATATTGTAGCTATTGAATAAGTAAAAATTCACATTAAACTAAATATATGTTACTATATTGTACAGATATTTTTATATTTGTCATTGGTATATTATCTAACAAAATTGTCAATATATATATTACTTCCTTTAATGAATAAATTTGATGCTATATGAACTCTGACTTTGATTTATTATAATTAGAGTAAAAAGATATATTACTATAATGTACTGAAAGATTGTTTTTTGAAAGTCTGAATTTTTATGTAAATTGTATTAAGTAAGCATGCAATTGTAACAATTGACATAAGATTTACAAAGTTTTCGTACAAAGTCGTTATTTTTTTAAACAAATCATTAGTAAAATCACCAAAGATATTCAAAATGAGTTGTTTCGTATGGTTTATGGTGTATTAATTTATAGATATTTTGCTGGAATGAGAGATACTTGTTGTCAGATACCAATTAATTGTAAATCTACAAGATCTTCATTTAATTTAATAATACTTTTTATTATTCAAACAATGCATGTTATTTACAATAGAAGTGTGTATTTTATACATACACACAACTTAATGTAATTACAGTTACTTATTAATTAATTGCAGTTACCCGTAGTGTGCAATATAACAGTATAATGTATTGTGTAAGTATATATATGAATATAATATATATACGTTATCATTAGAGGCTCAAACCACAAGTAGAGAGAAGCTGAACTGACCAACATTAAATATTGGGCTTCAGCAAACAACCTTCAACTAAACTAGAATTTTTTTTGAAATGATTAATTATCAGCCGCCACAAATCCAGCCCTCCCGACATCCCTAAGCTCGCAATCACCAAAAGAGTGGGACAAATGAAAATTCTAAGGATTACCATGAACTTCAAACTTAAATTCATGCAACATATCACCAACATAATAAATTTTTCTATTAAATCGCTTTATAATTGAAGAAACTACTCTCTCTCTCGGACTTGCAGAAAGTGACATAAAGGTAGTTTTTCAATCCATCATCATCCCGAAAATCACTAATGTATCTCTTGCATGGTGGGGCTTTTTGACTAAAGCAGACACAAATAGAGTTTAAAACTTCATCAAAAGAGCGAAAAGTGGCGTTTTGTAATTACTGAAACACATGCACTCTATTCCCTGATTGCTAAACAAGACGCCTGAATTTTCGATGATATTAAATGTTATAAACAATATCATAAACTTTATTCTCTCCTTCCAAATGCCAAATCGCATAAAAACTACCTTCGATCAACGTCTACCACTTTTCATATTCGAGTCGCCCAAACCCATGACTTTAAAAATGTCCTCATGCGAATACTTCTTTATTCTTATTATATCTAACTTTTTGTCTAATCGAACTTGCTTCATATTACAGTCAAACCACGGTTTTATGCCAGCCATGGTTCCAGTGAAAAGTGGCGGATAATCGGGTGTGTTAAATTTATGTATGTATGTATATATACCTACTAGATAAATACGAAGTATTTACGTTTACTTCACATATTATATTTATTTAGAATTTAATTATTGATTTTAATTTTTTGTAATTATGAAACGTTTAGTACTTCATATACATATATTATGTATATTCATTTACAATTTACAGTATACAAACACACATATTTATTGTTATGCTATAAAAACAGGCAGGTTGGCGGATATACCGAGGTTTTATAACACAAAAATTGTGCTTTTGTTCTCAATTTTGATTGGCGGATAGCGGGGTTGGCGGTTAAAATATATTAAAATGCACACAAGGAAATTTGTTCCAAAAAAATGTGGCGATAAAGCGGGGTTGGCGGATAATCGGGGGGCATAAAACCGGAGTTTTATGCCAAATGTCCCTCTTGCTTTCACATATTGTACTCATTTGCGTTCAGCTGTCAAATATTTAAATATACATTACTTTATTATTATTAAATGACATATAAACTAATATATGGCATTAATCTAAATAGGTTATAGTAAAGTGCATAGCATATATATACATAGGTACTACATAATAGTGTCCTTTATATATGTATGAATAATATTCATCAATGTTTGTTGATTTTATGGGTTTGTTTGGGACGAGGTGTACGTAATTAACGCTTGTTATGTATATCTCGGGTTGGGAAGGATTGCTGCAAAGGAAAAGCCTATCTATGTAGTTGCAGCTACCTTTAGGATGTTTGTTTTTGTTTTTATTATTTAAATAGAGAAGAATTTTAATAATTCTAATTGTTTAATATATTGATTTAAACAAATAAATAGAGCTTTGAATGCTTTTATTGCTCATTTGAGGGTTTGCATCAATTTAACCTTGGTATCAGCTGAGCAAGGAGGATACCAGCATTGAATTGCATCTCGGGATGTGCACATAATATGTAAAATAATACAAAATATAGGCAGAAATAAAAATGTTCATAATTATAAAATAGGTAATAGATCTGGACACTTAGTTGCTATATAGTGCAAAGATGATATATACTCTGCTATTGATCTTTTTGTGGTCATTCCAGGTAAGTTTCTTATGAATGAGACAGTCTGGATTTTTGTAATGATCAACATTCCATTGCACATTATATATAATATATACAGGGACTACCAGAAAATAAAACTTAAAGTATTCCCTGAATAGGTATATATTATTCTTATTTATATTTATATTTATATTGTTATAAATTTTAATCTGACTTTATGTTACAGTAATGCATAAAGTATTTAATGAAAAACGAAAAGATAGATTTATGGAAATTAAGTCTTAAACGTAAATCAAACCAAACAACTTTTATAAGAAATTTTCATTATACAAGTCATTAGCTAACCACATTTTTAAGCTGTTTGTGATGTTGTCCTTCTGCCAATTCATAGATTGAAAAAAATATAGCTCCTATAAAAAGCAAGAAAAAGTAATTATCGAGTATTTTGTTGCACGGAGATATTCTAAACAACCTGAGTGTAACATTTTTTAACAAGATATTATCATGGAATTATTAAAAATTTTATTGCATTATTTCATATGCGAAAGCTTGGCTTTATATTGTTTTTATTTGTAATCTGAAAGAAAATAGGCATAAAAGTAACAGAACTTATTACTTACTAGGTATACATATAGTAAAAGCCATGCTTACGCATATGAAATAATGTAATCAAATTTTAAAATAATTCCATGATGATATCTTTTTAATAGTTTTTACGGGTAAATAAGAAATATACATATGAAAGAAACAATACTTTGCGTAATTTGAAAAAAACTCATCGAATGAAATATATAAAAAATAAAAGAATAAAAATGATTATATGAAAACTAATTAGTTTTGCTAATTACGCAGAGTATTGACTTACATTCAGGTTCAATTTTCTGAATACTTCTTATATTAATTTTGATCAAAGTAAAGATTTAAATATATTATTTAAGTTTCAAAGGAATATTACTGATAGTAGTATAGATGAAAATAAGGTTTTTGTGTCAATACTGTAAAATATTCCAATTTTATATCTTCGAATACATATATATTTGTGAGGAAGAAGTGAATAACGAGACGTATGTATAATAAATCATTTTGCAATTAGAGTAAAACATACACGTGTAAGTAATGACAAAGAATAGTGTTAATTCTTTGATTTGGAATTAATTAAGAATTCCACATTTACATAAAATGTATAAAAAGATATCAAATTTGAAATGAAGACTGTATTAAATAAAATATAATACTTAAACCCTTTCTTTACGGCTGCATAGTTCGATTTTAGATTTTAAATTATATTAAACCATATTTAAACTATTCGTATAAATACAATCGTTTGAATATGACATGCTAACTATTTTAACAATATTTGAATTTGCTTTGTCGAAATAACAAAATAATCGAATTAGATTTAGAAATATAAATAGCTGCAAATTTGTAGTTGCATTTTTCACATGGTAAAAATAAGTACTTCGTATTTTATGTTTGTTCATGTGATAAATCGTGTTAATATATTTTTTAAGTATATGAAATTGTTAGAAACATTATGATCACTAATTTATGGAATTATGAAGTCTAAGAGGCATACCAACTATGTAAATATGTTCATTACACACATAAAATATTCATATAATACATTGAAATAAACAAAAAAGTATTTTGTGAAATTTTGCGGCTTAAAAATAGCAAATGTTTTTAAATACTATTATCAAGACTAATTTCGAAAAAAATAAGATGTAATAGATAAAGTTTTGGCAAGACTAAGGGGTATTACATTCATACATATACAAAATATTAAACTAAATTAAGCCAAATATACATTGAGCTGGAATTTATAATTTGTGTAACGAATGAATGACAAAGGCTATTATACTTTTTTAACCATTTATTAGCATATTTGGAGGGGACAGCTTCATTCACAACTATATCGATTGTTTTCCATTTTAAAATATTACTTTTGGATTTGTTGTTTTAATATTTTAGATAAATAAGAAAACATTAAATCCATATTTCAAAAACACCCACACTTTAAAATATAAGTCCAAAATATAATTACCAACGTGAAAACAACAGATCGGTAATCTTTGTCAAATATATCTTAAGTTATTAAATTTTCAACTTTTAGATGACTTATATAATTCGATAATTTATATATAGATACTTTTCTCGATAAAAGGAATAAAATATGAGAAATATGAATCCTGATAAACCTTAATATTCCTTGTATTTGTAGCTACCAGTAAGTAGATCGTGTATTATTTCATCCATATACATATATTCAACCGAAAACAACACCTTCAAGTACTATATATAATTTCAGAGGTATAATTGTTGATGGAAGATTTACACAAAAGCTTATCGTGGCTTAATGCGAGGAGGATAAGAAAGTAACTAATTACACTGAAAAGTAGAGAACCCCGACAGAATGGAATAGGCTTTGGTGTCGGAATTAAGGTTACGAAGTAGAGAGTTCTTCAGCCTGTAATCCCTGCCAAAAAGAAAATTTTAACATCATCACAAATATATTCTTTTTTTCTCATATCTTTGTGCGCTAAGAGAGTTTGTGCATAGATCAGTTAATATATACTCATGTATATATACACCCACATACATATATATATACATATAATGTGCCTTTTGCGTCTTTCGCGTCTTCGTCCGAAGCAATGTATAATTTTCTAATTTAGAGATGCAACTATAGGTATAATGGGTTTTGTAAGAAAATCAAATCCATCTAAAAATATACCGTTATTTGCGTAGTTTCAAAGATTTTCGGGTCAATGGAAACTAATGAGAATAAATATCTAATTTTACGCAAATATGAGGCACAAGTTTTAGCAATTTTAAAATAAATAAATGGAAACATATTTATTTAAAAAAAAAATGTATGAGTGTGACCTTGATTAGGTGGATTAAAAGAAAAAATTAGACTAAGTTGACCTTGCTAAAGGATTCCTAAAGAGCTATTATTTTAATCCTATTTTAATCGGATTCTTCTGTATTTCCATATCCGGAGAGGCTCATTAGTTGACCTCAATGATTTTTAAACTTCCTATAGTGGAGTAGTGTTAGTTTTGAAAACTAGTAGTTAAACTATATATGTAGTGAAAGAAAATATTTAGTTAATCAAAGATGTTTTGTATTCAATTGATTATGGTCAGAAATATTTTTTTAATAAAATATAAATATTATTTGATATTTTTAAATTTATTAAAAAATATTTATGCATAATAATAATAATAATAATAAGCCTTTTATTGAAAGAAAAAAACACAGAACGGTTTTTTCGTTAACAAATTGCATAAATACAAACACAAAATTTCAAATATACAAATGTACAAATGTTTGTTTAGAAGTCTAAGGGGTTTGTTGAAGTGTGCAGGCTCTATATATGAATGA
>JAYRBW010092059.1:0-21168 GCA_036023295.1 Invenusta paracnida
TGTTTTACAATCGACAAAATATTACTGAGTAATTTTGAAAGAGTTAAAGTTTGACTTTACATATATATTTGATAATATGTCCACCCTGTATTATATTGTAACTATTTATTCAATTTATGATCTGGGATATTAAAGAGTCCTAAATGCAGGAATACCTACTTGTTGGTAGTGTTATATATATTTATACATATATATGGAACTAATTATGATTCATTTGTTATATAGTTCTCAGTAATATACTTACTTATGAAATAAAATAACTATATGTATTGTTATTTAAGGCCAGCTTTTAAAGGCTTACACGCGAATGGAAATTTGGAAGTTAAACATTTTAAATAATTTACCTACGATATGAATTAAAAATATATTTCAAAATTTTCTAAATAGTAAACCACAAACCATCAATATAAAAATATAAATCCTACTATATATAATTAGTACCAGATGTAATTAATCGAATAATTCATTAGGAGGTAAAGTATATCTTTTAAGGAGTGAACCAAAAATATTAAAATAATTTTTTTAAATTTCAATATTAAAGAATTTATGTAGCTTATTTCAATAATAAAACTAATATATGTATATTTATATTATACAAGCTATAAATGCATTTATAAATTTCAATAATAGGTATTATAACTGATATCACACAGCAAGATCTTTAACAATATTTTAATAATAGTATGTTAGTAATCCTTCTATTTCATAATATTAGCAAAATATGTGACTGTCATTAATTAAATCTCATTGGTTTATTAAATATTTATTGCAAAAGCTTAAAGAATATATGTATTATAAAGATATAATATATACGCATAAAAATCTATTAGTTACTAATATTGATAAAAAATTAATGTACCATTGTTTTTTATATTGTCGCCCTCTTTATTAACTATATGATTGCTTCAACGTTATTTATATGTACTATATATGACATTATTAATAATTTTAGCGTTCAATAGAACTAAATTTAGAACGCGTAAGCACCCAATATTTAGTCAAATTGAGTTTGTTACTCAATAGAATATATATGGCTATGCATAAATGAAATTGTATAAATATATCATATGTAAGTCCAGTCACAACGGAAAAGTATATCATTTCACAGTGATTTTATCAAAAATCTTCTTACCATAGTGCTCAAAGAAAACGGAATTTTTAATGAAGAAACATGTTCAGCAGCTGGACTCTGAAATCCTATGAGTATCGAGAGATACAACCGGAAATTAAGGAGAGATTCAGTATTTTACAAATTAGACGAATTGGACGAATTAGACGAAAAGGGATACATCATCACATTTACCTAGAGTAAATATCTACAGTATATATAAAAGATATATAGGGATTTCTGCTTTTACGCTATATCAGCACAAATGCTGCTAACACTGTGGGTATATGACAATGAGAGGTAATAAAATAGTATATAGATATATGAAATTATTGGATAATAGGAAAATTAAAAAGTAATATATATATAAAGGATTTATGATGAAATAGCAGAATAAGTGTTAATTATTATGGGAAAAATTGCATTTTAGCAGTTCAAGTTTAATAGAATATACAAATATTTTACTTGTTTTTCATGTTTTCGTAAAATAGTATCTACATATTATATTAATAATATTTTGTTCATTTGCTTAATATCTTTATGTATGTATTGTTATATTATATTGCTTATATCTTCTTCTGTATTTTTTATCTGAATTTGGGTTTGTGTATTTAAGGGTGGAATGCGAAAACTATCCTAACTAAGTTCCTTAGAAACTCCTCAAGACTTGGGGAACTCCTCCAACCATTGCGAAACACTTATAAAAGTTAGGAACTCCCAGTCTTGAGGACAACCTAACTTAGTTAAGACAGTTTTCGCATTCCACCCAAGTCTTTTGATTTCAAGATGATGAATAGATTAAAGTAATTGAACGTACATTTTTTCGACATATTAAAGAAAAACCATTTTTCGATTTATTTCTATCATTAAAATGTTGTATATGTACATGTTATCCTTGTTGCAGAATCTTCATCTATGTAAATAAGTTTAAATTGAAACACACACTTTTTACTTAAATAGCTAACAAACTATAAGTCTGAACATTATAAAGAAATATAATTGAGCAAGTTTAACATACATTATTATTTGCTATTAAATTTTTTTGCTTAAGTTTTTGTAGTCATTAACAAAAATAAAATGAATTATTCAATTTAAGTTATTAAATAACTTAAACAAATTTAGATGAATAACCTTAACAAATAAATACATTATTGTTTAAATGACGAATACATATAACAATATAGTTTTACAATCTTCCTTCTTGATAGTACATTCTAGGTGAATCCTATTCAAATAACCCCCTAGTTTTATGCCTTATTGTCACAAGTATTATAAACTTCATTCAACATTCATTTCCAGTTTTTTCTAGTTACAAAGCAAAACCAAAAACAAATTTTTATTCAACAATTGTAATTTACAAAAAGTATTTACTTTTTAAAATTATATAAAATTCAGGTTAATTTGAAACAAAGACATAAAGTTATTTAATTTATACATTGATAGGTATATTATTTATATTATTAAATTATAGTATTATACATATTAATACTAGCGAACAACTTACAATTTCCAAAGAAATTGAAATATTAAATTCCAATCAAATCCAATCACAACCAGGTTTATATACACATATATATATATAATCTGTTTTTAGGATGTAATTATATTCAGCGCGTTATATAAAAGGCAAAATTTATTAACTATTTGTGTACAAATATATTTCAAAATTTTGGATGACGTCTTAACACATAATTTATGAATCGCATTCCAATATGCCGTTTATATTTTATATATATTGGAATTTCAATGCAATCGAAGGATGAAATATTAATTAATATCAAATCAGCGTTTTAATTAACTTTGAATAATTAATGAAGCTTCATTAGTAGCCATCTGTGAAGATATGTATATAAAAGAAATTATCGCGATATTTAACAGAAGAAAATTTCTTCCAAAAGATAGAGTTAAAATACAAATAGATTAATATCCCCATATACATATATACAAGAAAACTAATTTAGATCGTACAAAAATAAATCAGAAATATTTCTCGTGTAAATGAGCGAATAATGAATTCTTTTTCTTTTACCTTTCACAGCACTATTAGCACCATAAATCGAATTAAAGAATCTGCTATATCTGTGCGTCAAAAAACGGAATTTGAACTGAATAAGATGGCAGGAGAGACCAGTAAATTGTTCGCCAACGATAAATGTGACGATATTACCTGTGAAAATCGCTGTAAATTTGCTCGCATCAGTGCCGTAGTCTTGGGAATTGAACTGTGCTATGCCGCAGAAACAGCATTTGTCAGTCCAATAATTGCTCGATTGGGAATTCCCATCTCTTTTCTGTCTTTGGTTTGGTCCATCAGTCCATTGATCGGCTTCTTCCTACTTACACTGCTTGGATCGCTTAGCGACCAATGTCAAAGCAGTCTCGGTCGACGCCGACCATTCATCATTGGCTTGGCAACGGGGACATTACTTGGCCTCACACTAATTGCTGTCGTGCCTGCGCAGTACCAGCCAATTTCGACCATAGAAAACCGGTCTCATTCGCATGTTTACTTAAATAAAACTCAGATAAATGATTCCTCGGTTTGGAACAATATGGCGCCTACCTACATAATAGTTCTCACCATCGTGGGACTAGGAATAATGGATTCGTGTTGCGATGGATGCCAAGCTCCAGCTCGAGCTCTTCTTGTGGACTCCGTTCCTCCAAAATTTCACACTGCAGGTCTCGCTGTGTTCACTGTGGTCTCTGGTGCTGGTGGGACTTGTGGATACCTTATTGGGGGTATTGACTGGGAAGGTGACGTCATGAAACCGGGTGATATGTTCGGTACAAATCAATTTTTTCAGGAGTCTATGGTCTTTGCTATGGTTGGATTAATATTTGTTATCGCAACAATAGTTACGTTAACAAGTGTGAAAGAAGTGCCTTTGAAAAGTAAATCATTGTTTATTTTAATTTATTCTCATAATATATTCCCATCTTGTTTATATATATATATATCTATACATTTTAATTTATAGACAACATTAATAAATGTATTGTTTAAATAAATAAACATAAATATTAAATATTATAGACAGATTTTTATTAAAATCTGTCATCAATACTTGTTTAAGAAATTATAATTTTCGCAGTGCTTATATTTGGCAAACAAATTTAATAAAAAAAATAAAAAATACTTAGGAAATTGGAATACTGATTTAAGTAAGAAAGTTAAATGATATGATACTAAATTTAAGCTCTTTGTTTTAATTAACGAAATTTTTCCTGTTTTGTATTCTGATCTTTATTTTGCGGTCAATCACCCTGGCTGTAATACTAATCTTTATAAGGATACTTGTCATAAGTAACTAATTTAGTCATTAAATTAAAGACCGGTTCATACTTACCTACTGCGTTTTTATCTACACAACTGTGCGTTCCCTGTGAGGTGGTGTGCGGACGCTATTTTGACTTTAGGAATAGTTCTTGTTTTTATTGATAGTTGTGCGGATCAATAGATTTATTAAATATCAGCGGCGCATAGACATAATATGTAATAAAATTTCTATACAGACATAATTTAAATCCAATGATCAGTTTATCAGTGTACAGTTATCATATGATGTTATAGTTTTCAGTTTTTTTATATATTGTGGTGTGATTTATGAAATGTGTGCATATTCTATTATTATTATTTTTATATTTGGCTGAACCTGAGTGTGAAGTGGGTACATAGTAATTTGGCTCGGAGCAAGATGAACTTTAAGAAGAATTTAATTGATCTTGTTAGAAATTACGCTCGAACTTGTGGACAGTAAATTGTAAAACGTATCAAGATGTGCAGAGAACGACGAACAGTTGGGATAAGATGTTTTGATGTCCCGGTGTATGTTTGTAAAGCGAAGTGGCCGTATTTAAGAGACAGTTGTAAGAACAAATATACTGAAAATCATAGAAGCAAGAGTGGTGATCCGGTAGGAAAAAACTAGACTTTTCCGTTCTGGACTTCCAACTGAACGTCGAGGTTCCACCACGCATTCGGAAAATCGAACTACTTCACTGCCAGGACACAAAAGCATTTGATATCACCTGCCTCCAAGAAACAAATCCTTAATATTTACATCTCGCCATTTCACCTTTCCGACATTCCCGACCAAAGTTTCGACACTGATTTTTTCCCCACCAACATGAACATTATTATCCTGGAGGATTTCAATACCCAATGGGTCCTGTGACCTAAACAAAATGATGACATCGACTAGTGAAGGCTGGATGATTGGGCTATGCCCCGTGACTTGCTCTCTGTCAATGACGGATCTATATCACTCGGGTAAGTAATGGGGGGACAGAAACGGCCCCGGGCGTCCCCTTTTTCTAATCCACCTTAGAATTTTTGGCTCTCCATCGGAGATCACATCGGGTCCGACTACCTCCCGATTGTCATCGAGCTCAAAGGTTGAAAACCTTTTTTCCTCTCTCGCAATGCTATGCGCTTCGCTTTCAAGAAAACCGACTGGAGAAAGTTCATCACGCAGCTGAACGATCCTCTCCAATATTGGAATACTTCTTCTCCTCAGTCTGTTACTTCTACCAACAACAGACTCTTCAAAGTTATCACCCAGGCAACCAATGCCACCATCCCTAGAGGCTCTAGTAAGTCAGAACACGCGTGGTGGACTCTAAATGTTGTAAGGAGTGTTATCGTCCACCGCATGATCTTCGAAACCTTAGTCAATATATAACCATACTCTGATCACTGTCTTCAATGACTGGAAAAATCTGGCCAAACGCACGATCAACCGCAGAAAAGAAGAGCTGTGAAGAAACTATATAGGTGGCCATTCCAAGGAGATCACCTCAGCTGCGTGGATCTCTAGGCCGTCATTTAAGCCCTCGATAGGAAAACCCCTAGTACCACCTTCTTCGTAACTATCCGCTCCGACGACGGGAAATTGGCCAGTTCAAACCCCAGCAAGGCAGTACTTTTCTGTAAGGAGTACGGAGAGATCATGAATCCATCCTCAAATAGGGAGAGCCGTTGACTTCTCATGCGGCTGTCAAGGTTTCAATAGTTGCTCCTTCCTTTCTCTAGTCTAGATCTCCAGCAAACACTCAACCACCTCCCCAATCGCTCCGACCTATAAGGCCCAACGGTATCCCCAACATCCTTCTTCGTTGCCTATCTCCTCTAGTTTTAGGCTGTCTTTCTTCTCGATTTCGTCAACCTTTATTGGTCTTCCTCCTCTATCCAGTCCTCATGGAACCTCACTGAGATCTGACCCATCCCCTAAGCTGATGAACCCTCAGTTTCAGTTTCCGGTCAATCAGCGTTTAACTCCCGAGGCGTTCCATTAGTTTACCCAGACAGATAAAGAGGCTGATTAAGCGGACTTCGGCAAAGCCTATAACAAGGTCTGAAGGAAGGTCTCACAGCCAAGATGGCCAGGAAAGACCATCTTTACCTCATAGTGGGTCTCTTATTTTCTTGCCAATCGTCGTGGTTATGTAAACAGGCAAGACTCTTCCTTACAGTCCAGGGTCTTTCTCTGACGGCCTTCCTCAGAACTTTGTCCTCCTCTCCCCCCACCCTCTGGACCATCTACATACATGGATAACACATTCTGGGGAACCCCTAAGAAATGCCTTACTCTCGCTTCCCCGACTGAGGAAAAAGTACAAAAAGATGACTAGATATTTGGGACATGCTTACCACCTCTGTATACCCTCAACGTTGTAAGCATACCAGACGACTTCACTAAGCGATTGTGTTAAGAGGTCCAATTTTCCTGCAATCCTGTTCTTGAAATAATCTAATTAGGAATAGTCGGCTCCTGATATCTTAAATTTTTCATTTTATTTCTGTTTAAATGGTGTAGAATACACTATATAGAGTGTCAAGTAGTTGATATAATTAGTTGTGGACATTTAAAGATTTATAATAATAATAGTAGTAATATATATGGTAGTATGTATAATTAGTACTAAATAGTAATACTAAAAATGTCAACAGATATTTATTTTACTTTAACTTTTTACTCTCCTTCACTTTTATCACATTGAATTAATATTTACGTAAATATACAAAATGCTACACTTGGCAATGTAGGCAATAATGGACATTTAGCATATAACATAAATTGTTTTAATTTTTATTGTCACATCATATATGATTATATTTTAAGCAGAAAAGTTAATATTTCATAACTTAAATGTAAACAATAGACTTAAAATCTCAAATTTCCATTCAAATGATTAAATGCTGTCAATATTATAATTTTGAAATTTATATTCTTTCTGTAAATTAAAGCTTTAAAATTTAATGATCATGAAGCCAGCAGCCTTATATACATATATAATTGATTATATAAAAGGAATTATTATTTGTTTATCAACAATACCCATTTTTGTAAACCTATTTTCTTAATGATGAAAATTACAATCTAAATCATATTAAAATAAAAAAGGAGTTAAAACTCCGTTATTGTCACTCATTGAATCATCCAGTTAATCTTTCAAATTAGGCAGGTAAAATATAATATTTCAACGCTTATACACTATGACAGAATTTTATAGAACAAAAATATTTATTCTTGATATTGCTGTTCTGTTTATGCTTTCTATAGAATGGGGGATTATATCAATATAAATACATTTTTATATATTTTTATCTTGTTGATATGTTTCATATTCTGATATATGTACTCCAATTTTCTAACGAAATGTCAAAATAGTGCATATAAAATGTAATACAAAATGTAATACATTTTTATACATTAATAATTGAAGGAAATATTGTTAAAAATTTCATCGATACGTGCAAATATTTTGTTTATTATTCAAACTCCTAATTTATTTTAAAATGCCATTGTTTACATTAATTGACAGCATTTAATTTTATAAAAAATATCCATATTAAATCTTAACTTTGTGTCTGTTTCAAAGAAAATCAATTGGTAGGTATGTAAGACTGTTTTGGTCAAATCTAAAACTATATCAGCATCTATTAATATCCGAGATATAAGCATTCTCTTTCACATATACCTACATATAGATATAGTAAGGTTTTAATAGTTTATATAGTTTACATATAGGTTTTATCGTTTAAAACTTATATAAATTAAATCTCTGAATATATCTTGTTAGATGAATCAAATATGCCAATATAGCAACGTATAATGTAACAAATATTAAGATAAAGGATTTTTAGTAAGGTCTTTAATACTTGAAATTTTTAATTTTCGTACTAGTATTAATATGCATCATTCACTATATAATTTAATATTATTTTCTAAATGAACATATTTAATAATATACCTATTTTGTAAAACGCTTAGGTTATACATTTTAACTTTAATAGTAATTAAGCAACATGTATGTGTGTGTGTATATTGTTTTATGCATATTTTAATTTGCATATTAACACAATTTATTCGTATCTACATATTTATCCAGAAGGAGAGCAGCCTTACTTTCAATTTCGAGACGATTTATTTGATGACGATAATGCTGATGACTTAACCATCAACAAGACAACTGGTCTCAGACACGATAACATAAGCGAATCTCCACCCACTAAGAGTTTAAGTAGCCCCGCTCCAGCTTCACTCGAGTCCGAATTTGCACCAGAATCAATGGGATTCAAGGTGTACATGCATTCGCTTTTCCGAATGCCTCGCAGTCTGGCGATTCTCTGCCTCACAAATTTATTCAGTTGGATGTCGCTGGTCTGCTATAGTCTTCTCTTCACGCATTTTGTTGGTGAGGTGATCTATGAAGGATCCGCCAATGCGGCCTATAAGACTCCGTCGAGGAACGCCTATGAAAAGGGCGTTCGGATGGGGTCGTTTGCTATGGCAATCTATTCAGCGACGGCGTGCGTTTATTCTATGATGTTGAAAACATTGTATGATGCCTTTGGTGAGTATAAGTTCCAAATGTTAACAAATCCACTATTGCTATAATTAGTTACAATTATTATATGTGTCTTTTAATATTCACATCTAGACATCTAAAATATATAATAGCATCGTAGTATATTATATGAAAAGTTATTAAAACTATAGTTACTGATATATACAACTACATATGTATTTATCAAAACTACATATTAGACAACATAATAGTAGCAAGTCGACTTGATTAAGTGTGTTAAATATATATAGCTCATATATAGCTAATAGTATATATATCTAATTCTTGAATGTCTTCAATTTAATGCCTTATTGTTATTATTATCCACATCTCATATCTATTTCACATTAAAAACTAAAATCCAATTATATTCAAAGAATTAACCTATAAAAAATAATTAACCGCTAAAAAAATTAATTTACCTTGTTTTGAATTATTTCATCATTTTTTACTGATTTTAACTAATTGTTAGTTGAGTTGCATTTTATTTATTTATTCTATAATTTATGATGATCGGTGGATAAAACAATAATTAAATTATTATTAATAAATTTCACTCTCATATATCAATAGTATTATAAGCTCTTATTTTTTTAAATTTTATTACATAATGCAATTTATATATGATAACAATTGCTGATTACTCACTCAATCGGTGCGGATTAAATGTGAAGTCGACTTTAAAGTATTTGTTTAACTGTTCACTTTACGAATGACTATAACTAAATTATTCTTCGTTATCTGCAAAATAATTTTCTTCACCCTTATTGAATCCTGTTCATTAGGTGATTGTCACTATATTTTTCAATTGCAAAGATTTGTATTGAAATAAAAAACTCATATACCATCCTAATTGAGGAAAATCAGCCTATATTTCGGACTTGCAGTAAGCTAAAATTTAGAAAAATACACATGGGCAATATAGCGCGCACTAATTTCAAAGAAATATTAAATATATATTTAAATTTTCCTCCATAATGTTTTCTCGTATTTCAGGAATCAAGAAGATGTATGTACTAAGTCTGCTACTTGGTTCCGTCGGAATGCTTGTAATCGGTTTATTTAAGAACATGGTTTTCTGTTTTGTCTTCTCGGCCAATATGGGAGTCTTGTATGTCTCGCTTTTCACCACCCCTTACATTTTAGTTTCCAGTTATCACACTAGTGCTATATCACCAAAGGTAAGGTATACATACGACTTTATGTTATACATATATAATGTACAATCTTTGAAGGTACATGAGTTAAAGTAACAAAGGAACGATTATTAAATATTAAGATAAATACCTACACATTTTCCAATACTTTGTTACAAATACAGTCTAATTTTCCAATGATATATATATATATATTACTCCAGTTAACAATGACATACGCAAATCATTAGCGGAACCCTAAATATAGTTCAACAGTAGAAATGCGAGAATACTATGCATATTACACGTGCATGTAGTATATACATATATTAAATATAGATATGCATGCAGATACAAAGTATATATTTTTATAGATAAAAATTAATACTTCTCAGATGCGTTAATTTTTATGTATATACATATAACATTTTCTAGATTATGTTCTTCGTTTGAAACATTTTAACTTTTTCACTTTAAATATGAGATGACCATATCTGTCTCAGAATTGTCAGAAATCTTAAGAATATTAAATTGAAAAATTCTGAGAGCTATATTTATATGACAGAGTATCTACATTCATACTGTTTCAACTATTCAGACATTTCAAATTTTCAGATTAGATGCCCCCACAATCTTTGTTACCCCCTTTAAAATTTATCATCTTCGATTTATGCTTCAAACTATAAAATCAATTGTAAATTAGAAATCCAAAACTAATGAGCATGCCAGCTGGGAGACATTAAAATAAAAATTATTTAAGCATTAAATAAATTGTAGTATTTATTCAAATAGTTTGTACCATATGTTGTAATATTCTACAATAGGGGCTGTGCCTCAAAATTTCAAATTGAACAAGACAAGTTACTAATTCTAAAATGTTCAACAAGTAGGTTCAGCGATATTCTTGTTTACCCTGCAATATGCCTATGATCTAGTCCGGGGTGATTATTAGACTTTTTAAAAACTTTTCATGTGATTAATCGAAGTTGATTTTGATATAATTCCTTAAAAGTCTGACTAGAAATATATTCGTTCAAAATATGTAAAAATATGTAATTTTGTCATTTATCAGTTTTTATAAATTAAATTTTGAACAATGATTTCAAAAAATCATTTTTTCTTTAAGAAAACGTATTGTATTTGTACTTCATGAATTATTATTATCATGGAATTAATCAGTACCTAACTGAATCATAATTTTGTATAGATTTCGAGAGTTGACACAGCTTTTGTATATAAAAAGAATTCATTTTTAGAGTGTGGTTCAGTGAATATGTGCACCCTTTGAGTGCAGAATAGTGAATATATTGGACGCTATAGGGTGAGCCATAAAAAGATACCAAAAATAATTATACTTATTTCTTGTATATTTTAATATATCGAATAATATGTACAATATGTATAATATGTACAGAATATAGTTGTACTGTTAACAAAACAATAACATGTATAACAACATCTGATAATAATCACTGTAATTTATAGTCTATCGGTAATCGTCATGGCGTAATCGGTTGCCATTTTTGCGAATAACAGCATGACAACGCTTGAAAATGGATGATATTAATTTCTGACATTGTCGGGCTGTCATGGGTCACCAAAATCGTCGTATCTCCTCTTTTAATTGGGCTCGTTTTTTGAAGTCATGTTCTAAAGATGTTAGGTGGGTATGTAACATCCCCCATACATTCTCGATAGGCCCAATTTCGTCACATTTGGGAGTTTGTTCGTCAACAGGAATTCGTTGGAACCAGCGTCTATCAAAAGCCTCTAGAGCAACACTAGTCCGATGGATGGAGGCGCCGTCATGTTGCCAAATTCCTTCGTGTGGTTGATAAAGACGTCGTGCTGCAGAGAAACCGACATGTTCAATGAGATCCATATACATCTCGGAATTCATCGTCTTTTCTGTCACCGTTGAAACTGCCAGTGTTCATCTATCCAGTCTTCAACAAAAACGGTATCATTACTGGATATTAAATCCTTGTACGAAACTCCACCCCAAAGCCTTCTGTAAACTTCTCAAGGTGGACCATACCACCTGCAACATCTGCCTCACCTCAAAATCTGGACCATATCACATCATTCTTGGAATTTTATAAATTGTTTATTCTGATCTTCTTGCTAAAATAAGTGTTGATCAACCGTGTGAGTCTATGTCCTCTTTCATTTATCGGATTATAGCCTAAATTATTTAACAGCCATCTGCAAAACTGAACCCGTCTATGCTTGTGTTCCTCTATAATTTTTGATGATCGGGTTCGATGGTAAGGCTTCAAATGTGCCTTTTTTGGAATTCGCCGCACTGTTGTATATGGAATCTGTAAAGTTGCAGAGGTTCGGTGAGTAGAGTGCCCTCTCTTATTTTCACATAAATTCTTCTCTATTTGGATGATTTCTTCAGTTGTTTTGGTTACACGCCGACCTGAGCCAGGTAGCCTAGCCACGTGTCCGCAGTCAGGTCTATCTTTTCTATGAGTCAACATTTTAATGTTTCGATTTTAAATGTCGGGTCGATTTGATTTTTTAATAATTTTCACAATAGCATAACAAGAATTTTGTGGATAGAGTTCATGGATATTCACACATGTGCATTTTATGAATTATTTTGAAGCTCCAGATAATTGCCCCATACTGTACAGCAGTGTAATATATGTAATGTACTGTCACAGACAATAACCTGCAGATAATCAATAGACAAAAATTCTCTCAGAAAGAATCGATAAACAGTATATGTACAGCCATAAAAATAAAAAAGAATGTTGGTACCTTTTTATGGTTCACCCAGTAAAAGTTGTAAAACAGTTGTAAAACCTTGAATTTATTTTTTTTCATCTAAAAATCACAACAAAAGTGCAGGAAAGAAGGTCCCACTCTAGCCCGGTATGAATAGGAGGTTAACAAAATTTCCGATTGTTTACTGTTAAGTCTATATTCTAGTTGATTACTATAAATTATGTACATAATATTATATTCTTTTATTTGTGAGTTGTGAATATAGTTATTGATTCGTGACTATATGTTGTTGACTTACGTATTCATATATAATTTCTATTGTGCTCCTGAATTTACTGTTAATGGTTGTCGTTAAAGGCATAGAGTAATTATACATAGAGTTTTGACTCTTATTGATTTCATATGCATTGCGTTTTTCAGTTTTGTCAATATAAAATCATTTTATTTTAATGAATTTGATGTATATGTGTAAACTAAAAGTAGTGTTAAATATTGTTATTAAATTTATTTTAAGAGCAAAATATATATATTCATACAATTCTATGTAATATATAATTCATTGCATGTGTATCTAAAACTGTTTTACTGCATAAATTATTTAATTGCTGCCAATTTTAGAAACATATTTTGCAAAAGCTTTTGGGGAGAAGAATAGTATATAGTATAAAATGGCATACAGAATCAATAAGAGTCTAAACTCTATGTTTAATAACTGTATGGTTAAAGGCTTGTGTTCTATAATATCGCCTAGGTTTACCGTTATTGGACTGAGTATTTGTATTAATGAATTTGAAATAATAAAAAGGTGACCATTTGTGAATCAAATGTTGTTATTATACAGAGTGTCCGTTAAGTGTCTCCCTATTTGAAAGTATTGCATATCAAAATGATTGCGTCATACTTAAGCTATGTGTATATAAGTAGGTACCTACCACACACACTAATACAAAATATATATTCAAACTTACTATATATGGCGATTAAATTTCTACGGAGAAACTTTACGGACTTATGAGCTAACTTGACCAATTTCTTGATTTTTATCACTAAATATCATGTTTTGATATTTTTCTGAGAAAATTGAGCAATTATATAAATATGTTTTCTATATAAATTGTCAATAATTTCCTAATTTTTAGTCAGTAATACAAAATACAATACAATACAACTACTGTTGTTAAAATGATAATTGAGTATCAATATATAATATTCTTATATATATATATATATATATGTATATATACTAAATGTATTATACTTCAGTGCATAGCTTAGAAAAAAACAAATATTATATATATTTAACTTTAAAATGTTATCGAAAATAATTTGAGTCACCAACTAATTAAAAAAACATGTTCAAATTCAAAATGCTTACTTTATATAAATGTATTATTCTTCCTTACTTCCTTGTTTGCTGTATTATAGTATGATTTAATCGAAATGAATAATTTTTATATTTGTCATGAATTAGGATGACTATCACCATACAAAGCGCGGACTGGGAACAGATCTAACCCTCATGAGTAGCATGCTCTTCGTGGGTCAGTTTACGGTCGCCATATCTATTGGTTTATTGATTAACTTCACAGGAACTTCTACGACCATATGTTGGGCCTCGGCAATCTTCTCTTTTATTGCAGCATTATTGGCTACGTGCGTGAGATGCTAACAAAAATTATTTATCATTATATGATTGAATTGATCTCTCAATATTCAGGAAGTTCAAATTATTATCTTTCTGAAAAAAACAGCATTTGAACTTTGTGTAGGTACATGGGCATCGAGGCACAAGTGTGATACGACTTAATGTGTTTCACAAATGTGTAACGTGATTGTGTGTAATTATTTCTCGTAACATTTCTCGTAATGGTATTTAACAATTGGTGCCAAACAATTTTCCGCATTTTCGTAAACATAGATTTTTGATGATATATTCTATATAAAAATATAAACATATAATATTCAATTTGATAAGTTTACTTGAATATGCACTGATCAGCAACCTATGATATAAATATATAGGTATATATGACATAAAAGTGAGTTGTTTCAATGAAAATACGTATAGGCTCATTGCTTCTTATCATTTCTTAATCTTGCTTCTTAATCACTTAAAAATTAATTTATTAATAGGTCAATATATATTTTAATAGTTAATAAAAGTGTGATAGTAAAAATAAATATTTGACAATAAATATTACCTATATATATATTTGTATTATTATTATTATATTTTCTCATTTTATATGTGAAGTAATATGATATGACTTACTGTTTAAATAGTATGATTAATAAAAATGAGGATTACGCGGATTTTTAGTGTATGTATATCAATTTATGTAATTAATTTATGTTCTCATTTTTGTGACGCTATCGTTTTGTTTTGATTACAAATATTATAATTAATATGATCAAAACAAAAACGACAGTGTCGAAAAAATGAAAATCACGAAATGAGCTGAAAGGTAAAATGCTACAATAATGTTGATAATATACGTAGTACAGTCACTGAAGGAATTGATATAAAAAAGCGCCAAGAATTAATTGTTACAATGTTTGTTATCAAAAAAGGCATAATATACAGATTAATATATATTCATATATAAATAGTAAAATTCATATGAATAGAGACAAAATTGTGCAATTTCAAATAATTATTATTCGACTGAAAAGACAGTTAATATTTGAAGGTTATGTAGATACATGTACATTAAGACACTAGGCAGAGTGATACGACTTATTGTTTTTCACAAATATGTGACGTAAATGTGTGTAATTATTTTTCGTAACATGTGTAAACCACAAGGTTTTAATAAATATGTATTTCTTGGTAATGATATAGTTTTACGGAAGCAATGAAATTCATTTGGATACATAATTAGTTGTTTTAAATAAGTTAATTAATATAAAATTATAAAATAATATAATTTATACGATTGCCGAGAATTATATCTGAATGTATGTTCTCTTAAGTATTTTCCAGTTTATACATATGTAAGTTAAATATATTTAACTGTATATTATATGCATTTTTAATAGCAAACATTGTAACGATTAATTATATATTGGTCATATGACTTGTAGCACATTGAAAAATATATAAAATTAAAATAAAGATAGAAACTTGAGGTACTAAGGCAACAACAAACCCTTTTCATGTAGCTTCTAATATTCAAATTTTGTAATTGGAATATAATTCAATCAGCATCTATAGGTCGATTTCTATATGATGCGGTGTAGCATATACTATTTACAGTTTACTATTAATGTAATGCAAGGTTGCATATGTATTATAAGGTATTAATGTAATAAATGTTATAGGAACTATATGTGCTATATGTAATAAATGTTATTGGAACTATATGTACTATATGTAATAAATGTTATAGGAACTATATGTACTATATGTAATTTGTGTATTCATGAATTCTGATGATGAACTTATCTTTCTTTTAATGTATAACTGTAAAACTGAATAACTGAATACTATATATATATGTATGTATATATATATATTTGTTTGAAAAATAAATTATTATGATTATATAATTATAATTTTGGAATGTATGTAAAGCTGTTTATTTACTTTGTAGTGTAATGTACCTACCATGTTATTTAATGTCTTTTTAACTATATGAGATAACATATTATGTATATTTCTATATTTCTTCGTTGTACCTATACTAATTAATTATATTATAATGAATGTACTTATATTATGAATCATATATGTATGAATGGGTGTTTATACGATTATCTTTTATAGTAGGTATATTTCACAGTCTTTAATCCCTATAATGCTCATGAATACAAAAAAATTGCCCATAATATATATCATATAGATATTTGTTTTAATTTACTATTTACTTCATATATTGTTTAATTTCTATAGTCATATGTTATTGGGGTGTCGGAAGCATAGGTCCGGCAAAAAGACCTTTTAGACCAATTCCTCTAAATATAGTTTAACCGATCAATCCTTGAATTATTATTAATAAGCTTACTATTATAGATGTTCGGCTTCCATCCTATGCCGATGAACTTAAGTGAATTTGTTTTCACAAATCACACTTTTCTTGTTACTTTTGTATTTATATTGAGAACATTTATTATTATTAAATATTTATATATTTAAACAAATTTAAATTGATAACAATTTGAACGTAAACAATTTGATTAATTTATTGGAACAGACTTATATATTTTAATAATATATTACTTTGTTATCCATTTCCTTCAATCTCTTTATATATAGATAAAACACTTAAATACGAAAAGTACTGAAAAATAGAAATTCATAAATATACTATAATACGTTGCTTTATTTCATATTCAAAATTTCTAAAGAAAACTCTATTACACATATTTGCACCCCAGTCAGAAATGTGAGAATTTTTACTCCTATTTTTATGTACACCAGCGCTTTTTCCCACCCAGACAACGAAACTGCGAATAAGTGAAACTACATGTAATTTTCGACAGTGATATGTCTAGATAATTTATTTAAAGTTTATGGTCAAACACAAGAGCAAAATATATACCAATGTACATATTTATACATATTATACTACATTAATTATTATTCTATATTTGATCGCCGAATTTGAAGGCTTGATCAAATACGCATAATCAATTTAAACTCATATTTCAATGCTACAACGCCGCGTTTGAATACGTTAATATTACATTTGGTTGCCTTCATTTCATATTTGACTGCAATAATTAGAATTTGATCGTAATAACACCGTATTTGATTGAATCAATGCTTACAATTAATTGAAAAACCTATAGTATCTAAATTCAGTTTACATACAAAAATATTCCAACTTGTCTATGTTTCTAATACCTATAGTTATTTTAAGTAAAAAATATATCCTACTCTTCATCAAAAATAAAGCACCCAAATATATATGGATCCCTTAGATACATAGGTATCTTTAATACTTTAAAATTTTCTTGATTAGGGTTATAAATGCTAATAAGCGTCATACATCACATGTTGACGTCTACTCACTAAATAAAATCTACGCAATATACGTTAGTAATTATTATAACCCCCTGAAAATTAATTATAAATTTCAAGAGAAATGTTCCTAAGTCTGATCATATAGGCACACACCCTTTTCTAGAAAATGGTCATAATTCCCACTGAAAACGTAGCATGCGAACCGAATGCTATCCGAAGTCTAACAGGCAGGCGGTATATACTGCTGCTATTTAAAAAAAATCACTATAAACATAATAAAAACATATGTATAACATATTAGAATATATTTAAAATAAATGTTCAGCTTTTAAATAATTAAATATAGTATTAACTAAGGTCAGAGACATCGAGACATCAAGAGAAGGTTCCTTTTCCTGCAATGAAAGGTTTTCTAAACCCAACTACAACTCTTTAAATTCGGTATTGGCAACCAAAGAAATGGGAATTTTTCTTTGTATCTACAATTTATTTATTATTAGTTACTGTATGATGGCCTGTATTAATTTTCTGATTGTTTGCTAAGATGCTTTACAGTTTTATCTTGTAATTAACTAGTTCGGTCAAGAATGTACTTCTAAACAATATGTGTGTTCATGTGATTATAAGTGACTACAAACCAAACAAAAGTAAATAATTGTTACCTTTTCTTTATGTTTTCTAACTTCTAATTATGTTTTACTCATTCGAAATTATATGATTATATGAGTGATCTGGTTGTATTTAGTTTTATTTATGATAATCTATTACCTAGTAATACTACTAATTAGACTAACTAGTAGTATACACGATGTGTTAATTTTTTATATGTATTCACAAATGTGCTTTGTGAATTATACTTAAGTACATATAAGTACATAAGTACATAATATAGCTACAATTACTACATTATATATGAAGAGTATTGTTAACCAGTGTCGTAAAGTATAAGGAGCTTTCATGTACTATAGGCTAGAAGAGCAGTACATAATTATATCTAATTATAATCTTTAGAGAAAATTTTTTTAAATATGTATGTATTATGTAAAATATATAATTCTTATAAATAACCTAAATTTTTTTAATAGATTTGCAGTAGCTAATATATATAAATCAGAAAGTTAAGTCATGTTCATTTCATTTGTGGAAATTCAACATTTTCTACAACATACATGTATACCGTTGATCAAATTTAAATAACATTTTTTAAATTATTTAATTAGTTTATAAACATTATTCAATGTATACCTACTACATTTTGTTTTCAATTACACATTGAAGGAGTTATCTACATCATTAGGAGTATTAGAATTCGTTTTCTAGAAAATTAAAAAATGTTGCTACATATCTTTAGGACGTCCAATGTATTTGTTTAGTTTTTATGATAATAACAAATATATATTGCAGGGACTACTATAATAGTTAGTTAAAGTATTCCCTGATATAGTGTTATGTGTTATTATTTTATTTGTATGTTTTACATGCATAGTTGGATATTTCTATTTAGATAAAAGTTGTAATAATAAAGTATAATAAAAAGTATTATCTAGATAGGTATTGTCTGTTAATTAGTTTTTATAATAGCCTTAAATGTAAATTAATATGTTACAATTATTTAAAAATTCGTTTCTTTTTTAAAGAACTATATATTTTTCATATAATATATAATTTCAATGTGTGTTTTTATTTAACATGCATACACGTACCCCTACACTATTATTATTTATCGAGTTATAATAATAATAATATATTTATTTTACCACAATACATGGAATATAAGTAGGTAGGTACATCAAATACAATTACATACATCAGATTAATTATATTATATATAGATAACATAAAATACTGTCTTCAATACAACATGATTAATAATATTGATATTTGATAATATGTAAATGATCGTGTTACAAATCAATGACTAAAATTTATATTTTTGTGGTAGGTATGTCGTATAATGATTATGTATGTGGTGAGGTAGTACAAAGGAGGCACATGCCTATCATTTTCCAGAAGCTAAAGCTACTTTTTATGCATAGGTACGCCTCAATGAAATACTCAGATGATAGTACAAAAATTACCTTTGAAATATAAAAAGTTACAGAACGAATTGACCAACAAAACTATGAGAATGCTCATATTTCTATACGCACCTATAGATTGCTATAACATCTCTAAAAAATCTGAAGCGAAGAATGCTATATTAATCGTTACTGAAACTATATTAGTCTAGAGAAAACATTTTACAAATTGAAAATATTTCTGATAAATATTTCGCACGATTATATCCGATAATAGAAGATCATCTCTTATTAATTATTTTTGTCAATTAATTGATTAATAAAGGCATTCAAAAACAAAATCATTATTAAATATATCATTATATTGGATACAAAAAAATATTATTATTAAATAGGTAAGATGATATGCCATATATGTATAATTATAACATTTTTAAGTGTTATTTTTAACAATTACTGTTTTATTATTAATCAAATAAATTGAAACCTCATTTATGCAAAATCAGTTTGAAAATGATAAAATTGTTTAATAGATGTGTAGTTTCTATGGCAACTTGTCACACGATATAGCGGCAAAACAAATGTGTAAGCTGATGTTCCAAATTTAAACGCCTTCTTACTCTTAGTTCGACACAAACTTAATTACATTAAAATTAAATTATTAAAAAAGCTATGAATGTCAATAATGAATATGAGGTACTTGTCACTAGATTTCGACCTCTTTTTCACATGAAGCAGTATTGTAATAGGACATATTATTTAAATTTCTAACAAAGGTCAAAGTAATTATTGTTTATTGTCATGTCCATATGTCATGGACTATTAATAATTAGTAATATAGATCAAGGACTTCTAGATATTATGTGGATGAGAAGGCTAAATTTGAGCAATATGGGATGATGCCATTATTGCCTGTTAGCATTGTATACTATCTACTTAAGTGATACTGTCAATTTTTATTTCTAATTCTAAACTTTAAAAATAAATATTGACAGTATTACTAGTAGTAGTATACAATGCTACAAGTAGATAGACTAAAGTAGTTAGACTAAAGTAGATATTAAACAAAATATTTTAATACAACAGAGATTATAGACATATGTATTGGTCAGATTCTCTTTCTCTATTAACATTAATTTAAAAAGTGAGATAGGTATTGTCCTATCTACACATCTAGCTTTTTCATATACAGGGTTCAACAAAAGTCACTTTACTGAAAAATAGTTTTTATTAAATGCAAACTTTAGTAAAAAACTTTGGTTAAAAAGCAAATATGTCACTATTATTATTAATGTAAAAATGTTACTAAAAGTAAAATTATTCAATGTCACTTTATAGAAGATGCTCAAA
>JAYRBW010092070.1:0-21161 GCA_036023295.1 Invenusta paracnida
ATTCAATTGTACATAATTATTCTAAATAGTCAATGATTATTCTATCTCTCGTTTCTATCTCCCTCTCTCCTATTCAGGTCAGGAAGTGGCGGAACACTGGTATTCTGAAGAAAAAAAGTTCAACTATAAGACAGAACCCACAAGTGTTCAAGGAATCGGTAGGTCCTGTCTGCCCTGCCTTGCGATGTCATTTTTTTAAACTAATGTATTATTATTTTTATGTTTATTTTATGCACAAAATCTCTACAAAGTACAATCTAAGTGTAATACTGTATGCATGCAAATAAAAAATGTGGAAAACAACAACTGATAAAAAATTAACACAAACACGTATTATTTAGAATTCTTAATCTAAATTAAGAAAATTCTTGTAGGGAACGCAAATAGCTGGGTATAGTATTCAAGGCACTGGGTGCGGTTATTATCAAGAAGACACCGCAAAGCATGTGGTTATAGCGTTGGCAGTAAAGGTAAGTTGAAGTTTTGGAGCGTAAGTTAACACTTAATAAGGAAGAATGTGCGGGTTTTATTAGTCATTGAGATAATTTGGACAGTTACCATAAAGGCATTTGTGAACTAAGCAACATAATCTAAATTGTATTATGCAGTCACTGGTAGCCAATGACGAGAACGAAGAATTGGTTTAATATCATGATGAGATAATGGAATTTGTCTTTAATAAGTCTGACAAAATAACTTTGAATAAACTGCAGTTTTTATATGTATGACTTGAGGGCAATTTGCGAAAAGAGTATTAGAATAGTCAAGATGAGAGGAAATAAAAGATTGATGAAGAAGCTGATTGATTTTTGACTAATAAATTTACAAATTGTTTAGATGTTTTGTACTTGTGAAAAGCATTTTTTTGCGCAGAAAATTAATATGAGAATCAAAAGAAAAGTTGTTATCGAAAATGATACCAACACTTTTAATACATGATCTTACAGAAATTATAGTGTTTAAAATATTGACAGAAGGAATGGGAATGTTATTTACATAATAACGGGATTCACATATAGAAGCATGGTCTTATTTGGATTTATTTGAGGCAATTAGTATTGAACCAATCATAAATATGCAATACATAGTAGAATAAAGTGGATATAATTGAATGTAAATAAGAGAAATAAAAATAAAAATAAATTGTTCTGTCGTCAGCATAAATCTGATACTTTAAATTATCGTGATAAATAATGTCTGAAAGATGTACCGTGTACAAAGTGTAAAGCGTGGTCCGACAACAGAACTGTATATCTTTGCTACATAGACTACTTTACTATGTTCTGTAAGATACGATTTAAACCAGGAAAGGGCAGAATTAATAAAACCAAAAGTCGATTTTAGCCGAGAAATAAGTATCTCATGTTCAACTGTATCTAAAGCTGCGCTTAAATCGAGAATTAAGACAGCTGATGAGCAATCAGCATCCGAAAAAACTGACAAGTCATTTTAAATCTTTACTATAAGGACTGTTTCAATAGAGCAACCTGGTCGATATGCAGACTGCATGTAGGGATAAGTGAATAGTAATTATCACTATGATTAATTATATATTTAACTGAGCTGCGATGATACGTTCGATGCGTTTAGGAATAAATGATAGTTTAGATATGGGTCTGTAATTTTCGAGTACTTCAGAGTTGACGTTAGATTTCTTGGTTTTGGGTTTGGGTCAAGGGAGCACGTTTTGCATTTCATAAGTTAAGTTGTTTAATTATGTCCTCACATGTAATTGGAGTAAATTAATCGAAATAGATTCTGTTATAATATACTGTTTGTCAATATAGGAAAACAGGAGGACGGAAAGTTAACACGCATATTTGAGATTTTAGTTAAAAAGAAGTTGCAGACAGAATTTGTGCAATTAGTGGAACTAGCATAATTTGGAATAGTACTCGAAGAATTCCGGTGAAGAACTTGGTTGACAGAATACCAGAGGAAATGAGACGATACTCCGGCATCGGTAGTAATTTTCTGGTAGTATTTAGCCTTGGATTTCCAGACAAGTTGATAGACATAGACCCTTTGACGAACAACATTTTGGCGATCAAGAAGACAACGAGAATGTCTCCAACGGGATTCATGCAAACATCGCTTACACTATTCATTATTATTACATAGAAAATTGGCCAGAAAAAATGGTATGTATAATTAATTAATGCTGGGCATAAATAGTTCTTGACAAAATATGCAATATTTATTTGTCTGAATTATCATTAAATAAGTAGTGGATTAGCACATGTGGAAAAGTAATCGATTAAATATGAGTTAGCGAAAACCAGTTTGATGAACTTATGTTTAGACAGATCTTAAAGTATTTTAATGAAAAGAGATTTCAAAATAAAGAACTGAAAAGATTCCACAGACTCCAAAAACTTCGAGAAGACATAGTATATTACTCTGAAATGTACACTCTTCGTATTTCAAATAGAATCATTTCGTTCGTATTTTATGAGACACATTTATTTATATATCTATTTTATACAAAAAGAATAGCATTATATAACTGCATATAGGATAAATATATTTTATAACTCAGTTTCTATATTCTATGAATTATAGTAATGTTGCAAGTATTGCAAAATTAATACTTTTCAATAAATTTGTTACTTTTTGTTGTTTTAATGCAGAAATTAAAAAAAATATTATAATGTTAATGTTAATGATAATAAATAATATATGTAATTTAATTATTGAAAGGATTGATTTCATTCTAATATTAGAGTTATTCCTTTTACAATAATTCTTCCAAACAAATTTATACATGTGATTAAAGATTCAAACTATGTTTTTACTGTCGTTTACATTCTTTTCACATGTTGAATTAATTATTATAATTTTAGGTAATTTTACTCAAATGGTCTGGAAAATCACCAAAGAAATCGGTATTGGCAAGGCCATTTTGAACCGGAAGGGTAGCTGCAAAGTTGTTGTAGTGGCCCATTATCATCCTTGTGGCAATGTGTTGCAATATTTTCTTGAAAACGTGCCCAAACCAGAATGATCATCTCATTCACAATCTCATATCTTCCGCAAACTTCTTTTGACTGACCCCCATCCCTTCCTCCCTTTTACACCCTTAGCAATGTTTATATATGTATTTATTCATAAACAATCCTGCATACTCAACACTGTTAATTTTTCTTGTTAACCTACTATAAGAACAAAATTCTTAAAACAAATTTCATTGCTTAAAAGTTAAGAATACTCAGTTTGGACTCGGCTCCAATTTAGGCCTTATTATAAACGATTATGCAAAATTTTCGATACTGTGTGATTAATTGCAATTATCGATGCAACTAGCTATTTTTTCTCAATTATCAAAATTTATTTTGTTTTAAACAACGACTTGACTGGCATCATGATTTTTATTCTTGTACTCACATATTATTAGTTTAAGAATCCTTTTCACTATAACTTCGGCTTTTATATACTTATTCTTTCAGTATTATAGTTAATTCAATCAACATATTTTGTAGTGTTAGTGTATTATTGATTGATGTAACAAACCATTTAATATTTCTTCCATTCGCACAATATAGCATGTACATAATATACATATTAAATTAATTGTTTTTTGATATCAAAAAGGATAACTTTAATATTATAAATTTATATACCTATATTTCATTATGATATTTGTTTTGTATAAATGAAAAGTATCATTGACGTTAAAATCACACAATATTTTATCTTTCATTCTTGTTTAAGAGATTGTAAAAGAAATTAATTGCATTTTATGTAGTATTTATACATTTTATTTGTAATTGTTTGAGAAAGCGTTTAAAAGGCAAAGTTTTTTGACTTATTAGTAACAATTTTATTTGGAATTGACATTTTTCATTAGATTTGAAATATATACCTTTACGTTATTTCTGTAATAAATACACTATATGTATAAAAGATAATTTTAAAATATTTGTCTACAAAGAGCGTATTTACATGTTTGTTTGAAATGTGATAATATATTTATTTAAAATAACTATTAGGTATATTTTAATTGCTGATAAAATTACACCTTTTAACGATTATAATTATCGATAGAGTTATTTCTACAATAGTTTGAAGTTGTTATATTATTACCATTTACTCATAATTATAATAATATAATTATATTAATAACCATTTTTATTGTTCTGACATTTATTTTCAGTACAATCATTGTATGTAATTATTTTGTTTAGACGATATTATTTATTGCTTTGTTTTTTAACTGATTATTTATCTTGGACATATTGTTACTTAACGTTTTGTTATTATACGTTTATATAACATTATTTAATACACATCATTATTTAGTTGCTATAATGTAATACTATTTAATCTTGTATGATTGTAAAATATCACCAATCTCCTTATATATTCTATTGTTTACTTAATTAAATATAAAGTTATCTACTTGTATATGGAACTTACGATTTATTCATTATTAACGTTATATATTTCATAAACATTACTTATTTTAAACAACAGAATACATTATTTAAAGGTTTCAGTTTTTTTAATATATTAAAATTGTGCAAATTGGCAGATAATGGGCATAACAAATTAGTACTATTAGCTGTAAAATTAAATACCTATATAAGTTGTTATGAGTCTTTAGAAATAAATCGATTAATTGTTTGGTTTTTGAAGATCAATAATTTATATTTTAGATCTTACAAAAAGTCTGAATTTTACAATGAAGAACTACTTCTAGAAAGCATGCAATAAAATAAACTGTTTTAAATTAATAATGGCAGGTATATTTAATGGAGACATAATTATACTCCGAGTACCTATAAAATAAATATAAATCTGCTATAGTTTCACTATAGGTATATCTCCCGTTTCTTAACTATAACAATTTTACGGGGAAGACTAAAAAAGAGATATGCTGAAAGCATTTCATATAGATTATTTAAAGTACTTTACTCCAAAAAAGGCAAAGAAATTTTTTTAATAATATATATAAGTCTTAATTAGCGGTATTTATTTGAGTCCTTACTCTGAGAATCTACCTGAGTATGGCTCAGTATACTTGGCCAAAAGAAAGTTTTATTGAGAGAAACATTTTTGGGAAATATAATTACGCTAAAATGTAGACTAATTAAATAAACAATCTAAACAATATTATTATACATAGAGCATTAATTGAAATTTTAAATAAGTGAGATTACTGGTCCCTGCGAGAGATCTGTTTAATATCTATGTTATATTCAATATATAAAAAAATAAATATAAAATAGACATAAATCTATTGAATAGGAAGGTAATATAGAAAAATACATTAAAATTAAGCTATGAGCTATATTTACCTTTTAATTTACTTAAACATATGCAACACGCGTAACATATATCAAAATACAATGACTTATATCTTCAGATACTTACAGAACTTTTTATCGATATTAAAATATTGATTATCTGTGGTTAACAAAAAATATTGTGTTAAATAAGCTGAATTTTTACTTATAAGAGTACATATTTTAAAGAAGTACTTTGTTTATCTCGATCAATATGCAATTTTTACGACGCTGTCATAGTTACTGTCATCACCAGCTGAAGCTTAACATTACGAGTTGTGCAAATCGTAAATAATAGACAAAAATGATTCCCCCAAATATATCTCTCGTTAAATATGAAAATCCAGTTCTTGTCAGCAGAAATACGGACAAGAAAACTCCAAGGGTGAGTTAATTTCAAATTTATCATATATAAATATCCAACAGTTTTACTATTTATTATAATTATTTTTCTTTCAAATACAATTACAGATAGAAACTTTTATTTCTGATGTGAAAAAATATGATAGACAAAATGACAATAGTATAGATAAAATTTTTATAAACAAATAATTTGTTAATATTTTAAATATTTATAATATTGAATATATTATGACATTAAGTTTAACACAATATTATAATCACCATTACAAAATCTACTACAATAAAATGTCATTATTTATTATTTATAATAATATATTACCAGTATGTCAATACACAAGAAATCAGGGCTTGATCCAAAGAAGGGCCTTAGGGCCAAGGTCCTCATTAAAACTTATAGACTATAGTCACACTTTTGGTGCCTCAAAAAACTTTGGGCGGCTTAAAGTCAAACTTATTTATATTATATTTGAAAATAATATTATTTCAAATAATAAAACTATTATATTTATATCTGTGCTGCAAATATTCCCAGTCTATTTGCTAAGTTAGACATAATATATACACTAAAAAGTGTAAAAAAACTAACACTTATAAATATAAATTATAATAATTACAAAATAGCTATAATAGTTTCTTTAGATTTGGATTATAGCTAAATAATCCATTATCATATTATTTATATACCCATAGATGATTAATAAGAAATGAATGCTCTTATCTTCACAATGCTATAATTAACAATATACCAA
The DNA here is from genome assembly GCA_036023295.1 of Invenusta paracnida. Lineage (NCBI taxonomy): Eukaryota > Metazoa > Platyhelminthes > Proseriata > Coelogynoporidae > Invenusta > Invenusta paracnida. The sequence goes on from JAYRBW010092070.1 coordinate 6,398, forward strand.
TTTCCTTATAGTAATTTTTTTTATGTAGGAAAATTAATATGTCAAATTATTTGCTTTTCTGGCAAATTTACTACTGGTAAGCAAAATACTAATAACAAACACAAATTCTAGTACAAAAATGACTTCTCAGACTTCTCTACACATTACCACATTCTAGCCTTCTTTTTATTCTATACATATATATACCTTATGTAAGGTAATCAGTGACCATTTGCTAGAAGAATTAAAGTCTCAGTTCCTATCAACTCAATAATTATCAGTAAGGAGATGGTCTTTTATTCCATTGATTTTTATTTCAGATAACAAAAACCTGATAACTTAAACTACAGTAAATTGGTATATCATGATCTTCCAAGTCCAAAAACAGTTCAGACACAATTGGACTATTGGTGGCAAAAATGATTTGCTTACAAAATCAAAGATCTCTTATCTATTTTAACTGATGCACTTAAAAAGGCATCATTGGTCATATATCACAAATAATGCTACTTAAAATTATGCTACTTCTGATTGTAATACTGCCAAAAATGTCCTCAGAATGTAAGCAGGTTTTTAATATTCTTAGGACCTCAAAACATATCTCTGATTGACTATAAAGCAAGATTATCTTTGTGCTCTTGCTCTCAAGTACAGTCACAAAGACATTTCTATCAATATCAATAAAGTAATTGATAATTTTTCCTGCAGTCATCAAAGACAAATGGAACTTGCAGATATCTTAAGTGATTAGTACTATTAATTAATGATTATTACATTATATTAGACAAGTCATATGTTTTGAATATCTAATCTTCTACAATTAATTTAATTTAAAATTATTTTATAGTATTAAGTATAGATATAGGTATAGCTAAAGAACTATGTACTATTGCCAATTTTTGTATAATAAAATCATTATAAGTATAGTGCGCATTTGTAAAATGATAATTTTATTTAATAGTGGTGCTCTATTTTGGCTGGGCAACCCCATTTACAAATTTCTGGATCAGTCCATAAGAAATTAATATAGTAAAACTGGTATTGTAATAATAATATTATACCTACTACTATTAGACCAATAATTTTTTCTTACTACATTTATATTATATATAAACTGCAAACCAATTGAAAAATATAAATATCTTTTAATGTCAAAAATATATAAAATTATGAGTTCAATTTTAAGTTATATTTTAATTGAGATATTTTTAACCATATATTATTTAACTGAGAGACATTATTGGTCAACATATATCAACACCAACATTTATATAAATCTAATTATATCTGGATTCAAATATTTTAAATAAATAGTTAAATTTATATAAATATGATATACACCCAAGCAAAAATAGCAAAGGTGTGGAGAAGATTAGATATAATGGCTCCTGTTATTCTGCATCTTATGGAAGGCTCACAAGAAAATATGCACAGCTCCCATTGGGCCATATTCCAGTTTAACCTTTTAACAATGGTATTACAATCTCAAAAAGTTTGCCTGCCCAACAGCTATATAAAATTTGAACTGAAAGTTTTTTGTTAGTGTTTTCTTATTGGCTATTGTTATTTAGATGCCAAGTGCATTTCATATAAATATGTACATAGTTATGGGTAAGTGTGTTCAATTAGACTAGTAAAGTACCACTATTTATGCAAAGCAAAACAGTTAATAACATATACAGCATACACCCTTCATATAGATTCTGTTGAGGTTTATTATATTATTTGAGATATTTTCTGGGCACTTATTCAACACATATAGGATTATAATTATTATATACTATATTAGATGATAATATAATTATTACTTTATTATAAATAAATATAAATGTTTATATATATATATATAAAATTCTTATTCATTTCAGAGCATTATTATTTATCTATAAATTATCAATATTACAATCTAGTATACTATATAATTTACCGGACTTTATAATTTATAATATTCCCTGATATAACATATTTGAAATATATATTTTGTTCTCTTGAATATTTGATAATATTATATTTTAATGTAATTTATATCTACTTATATGGCAATATGTCATAATGTTGAGTTTTGTAGAACAAAGTTAGATTAGTCTTTTATAATTTATAAATTATTTTTCAACTGTAATATATAATTATCTAAATAATAAATGAACCCTACTTAATAACAATGTAATGACCACCTATAAAATAAATATTGCCTCATGCATAATGACCTACCCCTTTTCTGTTTCCTTTCCTTCAATAACAGAGCACACTGTAAGCATTTATAAATGCAGACCAACTACATGCAAGAAATCAGTCTGGGTGAAAATGAAGAGTAGGGAAAAGCTGAAAGACTCAGCTGATATGAGTCATCATAGTAGAACATTGCAGTTATATCACAGTATTTTTTTGTCAGTGGTCAGACTGAAGGTGGGGGGGATAATCGATACTGACATACCAGAGTTTTCTTATGCCATGAAAATGACCATGGCCTGTATATAGTACCTAGGCCATGAAATGACTTACAATACAGATGCAATGAGCATCTCTTCTCTTCCTTCTCTCTGGTCTTAGGTACCATGCACCATAAGTAGCTTATCTATCAGAATACAAAACTAGCGTAAAAATAACATTGATGATGCCAAATTCTTATTAGCCAATCAAAATATTCTAATGCAGCGCGCGTGTTCATCACTTAGCCTGTTCCAGCCAATAGAATTTCGATCCCTATTTTACTGTCCTTTGCCCAACGGTATTGAAACTAAAACAGGTGACATTCATCCAGCGGCCTAAATGAATCATTGTACGTGTATTTTAGTTATAGCTATTTTTAGAAATGCATTCATTTCTATTCTAAAGTTACGATCAAGGTTTGATCGCCCCGCTGGGTGAGTTAACTTCGATTTTGTATCAACTATGATCGGCCCGTCGGGAAAAGGTTAAGCATATTTTTAACTAGTATACATACGAACAAAGTAAAACATGCATTTTTAAATAACTATGTTAAATTAGTATTCATTATTTTTACAAATTTTATTTAATATAGCATTCAGTTTATGATATAGTTGTGACTTCAAAATCACACTCAAGGGTGAATATGAAGATGTTGATCTACACATAAATGCACAAAGTAGAGTAAAATTACCCTGTTGTCTTTATTTGGGATTAGTATTGCAGCTTGTGATAATAATTTCAATTGGCTTGCGTTCTTGCATCCTATAGTCTTTTAGAAAGTATACTTGTTTCTTATATTTTGAATAGATCAACATTATCATATTGCTATTATGTTTATTTTAATTGTGTGGTATATCTTTCATTGTATCCACTTAAAATATCAGTGATGTATTATTTTTGAGAACTTTCTATCCTGGCTGTAATCTAAGAAATTGTTCGCATACCATTCTTAAATAGAATATTAAAGTTAAATATGGGAAAATAAAATTATTTTTGACGGTTGCATGTTATAAAACAATCTTTTTGCATAATGTTTAAAATCACACTTCAGGGTTAAGTACAAAACAATTGATTGATTTATTAACATTATCTAATTTACTTTCCGCATATCTTCGTATAAACATCTAAAATTGTGATAAATTATAAAAAGATGAGAATAAGCCGAAATACTGCAAACTTTATTGAATAGTGTTCGAGCTTTCAAAAGTCCACCCCCTAGTTGAAAGACCAAACTAATGATATATAAACAGATAAACAGTTTATCACTGTTGTATTTATTTTATTTTATAAATAAAATAAATTTATAACCCTGAAATATGAGGGGAATGGTGGTTCAAAATGTATGTTACAATATATTGCTCTAGCGCGAACCTAGTTTAAAAATCCACCACATTTTTGCATCCACTCGAACTACTTTTAGATTCAGATTGCATGTACAATTTCTATGTACTGACTTCAAGTTCTGAAAAGTATTGTCCAATGGTGGTATAGAAGACAATGAAACTTTCGTTGGTATCTGCGATGTTATTATAGTTTAAGAGATGAACTGTATTTATTAAATATGTGTACTCGTAAGTCTGTATATTTCTACAATTATTATACTCAAGCTTTTGGGTAGGAAATGCTCATGGGTATGAATTTCAAAAGAGTTAATAATCTTCATTTTCTCATCTCACTAGGTCGGTATCAATGTCCCAATTCCTGTGCCACTTCCAATGTTCAGCTTTACCGGGTCTCGTGGCTCATTCCTCGGTGATACCAACTTCTACGGAAAACAGGTTCGTTTACATTTTAACTCGTAATATATCTGCCTTTTCTGTGCCTACAAATGGCACCAATTAAGTCAACAATTTATGAAATATGTTGCAAAACGATAGAAAAATATACTTACATGACAGTATTTTTACATTTTATGATAGTCAGTTCTATAATTATAGCAAAATATGTAATATTGCTATATTTCTAATCTATATTCAGCTTTTTAATTAACTTAAATTTGCTATAATGTGGTCTTTTTCAGTATAGTGTCCTTATCAAATGCTTATTGTTTATTTTAAAACACTTCTTACAGTTATTATGTATTTATTTGGGTATAGTTTTCATCAGTGTTCATATTTTAATTCAGATGTATTGTTATTCTCACTTTTAATGGAAGAATTTGTTTTTGAATTCCTCCTTTTAGGGCATTAATTTTTATACTCAGACAAAAACGGTGACCCAAATGTGGCGTGAAGAAGATGCCGATCTTGGTAGCCAATCAGCTACTTCGATGCCCGTGTTGCGTTAAATTGATGAACTAATCGGTGTCCACCTCATGTTACAATTGACTATCTTCTGAATGCACACTTCTAGTTCTTTGTCTTGCCACCTTCGGGTGTTCGATTAATAATTATAATATCGATTTGGACCAATATTACTGTTAGTTTATCGCTATTCTCATTGCTCTTATTTTTGTATTTGTGTAATGCGCCACTCACGAACAATATGCAAAAACATATGACTTAATTGCTATAATCATTGTTAATCAGGTGTCATTCTTATGTCGTATTTTCATAATTTTTGTCGATGTGTTATGTAAATGTTATATTTTAAAATATAGAATTGTGGGTAAATGATTTATCTAAATATTGGTATTTTTAATTATTTTCATTGTTAAGACTGAGCAGTTTGTAGATTGTAGTTAGATTTTTGTTTAGACCAATCCAAAATTAATATTCTTATTGTTTAAAAAGTCCTTGAAGTTTGACAATTTTGAAACCTACATTTTACTAGATTCTTATATCTCTATGGGATGAAATATTCTGCCATGTTAAAAATATACCTATGTACACATTAAGGTTGGAATAAACATGTATCCCAGTAAAATAAAAGACTGTTATATATTTTATCTCCAAAGTACGAAAGAATGGTTAAAAATTGGTCAAGGATCGTAATTTAATCATATACAGCTATACCAGTTCTATTAAAATAGTTTAATTACGTTGGTAATATTACTATAAGCTTGTCTATGTTGCAATTGAAATACATAATTAGTTGCTACCAGAGCTTTTAATGGAGAAATATTACTAGTGTTAACAATTACAACCACAATAATGTACATATATCAAATTACTATTTTTGTTTATTCCAAGAAGATAATCTAGATTTTTAGTGTGCTTTTTTCTCAGCAAAAACAAGCTAACGAATATCGTGTAAATAGATTTATAGAATCATACAAATTGTATAATATGTGTATTCTTAGCAATTATTTAATATATTTAAAAATGTTTTATTTTTGAAAAAAATTAAAAATCTACTTTAAGCACATAAAATACTTTTTCTTTATATATCTTGAATATAAAGATTGTATATAAGGAATGAATTTAGAACAAGTATTAAGTCGAAGCTATATTATATTGCACGTAGGCAATTATAACAAATGGCATTATTGTAAGCTTAATCGAATGAAATCGTGGGAATTTTAGCAAAACAACCAATGCATACTGATACGAATAAACATGTTGACCAGGAAAGTTGTTACTGAAGCTATGTTTCTGTTAACTTTTATTTAATTTTTGTTAACTGAATACGCATAAAATCGAATTAAAAAACGCATTTTATGACCCCGCAGTACTACGAAAAAAAAACTTTAAACGAAGCGAGTATTATTTTTTTTATCTGCTTTTAAAAATAATATTGAATTCAACGCTGCTTTTAGTGATATGATTTCATAATAATAAATTCATTTCAAAAATTAGTTTCGGGTTAGTTTTCAGTTTTTTTATAATAATATAAATAGCGCTTTGTAAATATCACAAAAATTAACCAATGTACAATCTATATTAATAAAGTATACATCCTTCTCCTTATATCGTGGTAATTAAATATCTAGAAATTATCCTTATTTCTGATCACAGTCTTACTTCTTCAAACTGTTACGCCATCTTTGCAGATAGTTAATCTATTTATATAAAGTAAAACAAATACCTATGGTGTGTATTGTTATCTGGATACGCATCACAGCAAAATAAAATTAATCATTTATATAATATACCTTATTGTTGTTAAATTAAGTAAGAACAACATTGTCGACATTTAGAACATATTATACCAAACATACTATATCATACAAATGTTCTATTACATATTAATTTTCCTCCAACCACCCTCATCTTCCACCTACAGACTTAACTCTTTCATCCCCAAAACAACTATTATTATTAACGCCTCCCTCTAATTTCTATTTACCATCTTATGTACTAGTTTTCAAAGTTTATGTATGTACCGTCAATATTTCAGCATTTTTTTCGCAATAACACTTTATTAATATTTAGAACGAAAAGTAAGTAGGTACTGACAGGTATGTATATTTATATAAAAGCTATAATTAGTATTTAAAAAATATCTGTAGAAATTATATTATCTTAAAAATGTGAATATAATTCTTTCGCTTTGAAATGTAAGATTTCACGTAATTTCCTCTCAAATTAAAGTCACTACAATTGTTTAAAGTATTGCTACTGTTCAAAATATAAAAACGTTATAAATCTAATTTGTTTGTCAGGAACAATATGTTTTCAGTTATACAGAAAACAGTATAAAAAAGGAGCCTTATAATAATCTTGACTCATGTATACATATATGTATATAGCTATAAAAGTTCTTATAATTGATTTAAAATAAGGCTACTAAAATTTATAGTTTGTAGCATATTGATATAATTCGTTGGCAGAATATTTTTTTCTAATGTAATATAAACTAAATTATAATTTAGAAAATAGAATACCTACATTATTCTACATCTGGTATTCACTTGTCTTTGGCATCCTTCCTAAAAAAAGTGTACTGGAAAATAATTGGAATGCCAACCGCATTATATCAAACTAATTTATCATGACACTTGTTCGTGTTGCCCACATCGATAAGATTACATTCCAAGACACGCAGTAAATTGTTGGTCAATGTTTTACACATACATTAGAGTACTAAACACATGAAAAAACTAAGTCAAAATAATGAGTCACTGAAACCTACAGCACCCTTATCCGTTGACCATCGAAAATAACCAGCTGAAACTACACATTTAGCCCGCATAAAATACACTACGTAGTTACGTTTGATTTGGATGTCTATCAAAAGATGCAGCCTAGGTGGATGTAAGTAGTTAAGTATTTGGATAAGTAAGTTGGTGGATGATTCGCAATATACATATTATGCAGCTTTATAATCCAGTGGAATACTACTAGGGGTTGGTGAAGCCCACATTGCAACAGGTTATAGTAGACGTTAGCTGCTGCAACGATGTGTGTAGGAACACTTGAGGACTAAAGCGTCCAAACCATGCCTGTATGACACTCACCTCAGCATCAAAATGGTGACACAGCCAAAGTAGCTAGCATGCAATGCCTTTTACGTTAGCAAGACGCGTTGGAACCCGAATATATGTATGTTCATATAATTATCACAGAACCTGATTCAAGCTATATGTACAAAATTAATTCGTTGCTATGCAAACTATGGAGACAATTAATTCACACGGTCATGTTTAAATATATATGAAATACAATTTAGGAAATAATAAGGTATAAGCAGGGTCCTACAGCTAGTAATTAAAATTGCTCGTTATTAAATAAAATAATCTCCTACTTTCAATTAATTAAAAAGAAAATATTGTCGTAGAATTACACAAATATATTTTTGTTAAGAGAATTGTGGTGGACAAAAATTTAGTTAATTCGTTAGAGTTAAGAAAATAAAAACTGCAAGTTATTTAAAATTTAAAAGCTATTATTATTATTGATAACCCCTGATTAAACAAAATTAGACATTAAGGTCTTATAATATTCTTGTAAAGGCTTACATAAACAGTACTAACAATAAATTAAAAATACAACGCTATATCCTATTTTTTAGTACATATATATTATTTATACTGACTGGTCACAAAACAGATGTAGTTCTATAATATACTATCATTAAATAGAAGATAACTATAAATTGTTTACAAAACCACAAAGCATAAATTAAATATATATATATTGGACAAAATACTTGGTTTATTCTGAATAGGTTAATAATGATTTGAAAGCAGCTAATTACATAATTTATGTTCAACTGGTGTGTTATTTTCTAATTTACTTACTGAGAGTAATTATACTTTGTAAATTCGCTAATCATAGTATGTACAAAGAAAATGATAATGAAATACAATACAATAAAATATCTAGTGAAATGATGAGATAAATGTTAAGCTGTAACAGAAAGAAAACTGGATCAAATAAACACGGCTTTGTAGCTTTCAGGATATTAAAATGAACCATGTATCACGTTCACTGATGTAATGTTTATATATTTTTAAATATATGTAAATCATAAACAAAAGCTTTACATACTTTAATTGAAATAATTAAATTTACCACTCACTAGTAATAGGTTCTGATTTCACTTTTTTCAAACTTCTGATAAAATAACTAAGTACAAAACATCATAGTTACAAACTTTGTATCGAACGTATTATGGATATACATTGCATATATCTAATATAGAAATAACCCTTTGTATTGTAAGCGGTAAAAATGTATATTTTCATAAAAAATGAATAGATGCATACATAGACCAGCCTCACCCAATTAATCGTTATACTTTAAAATGGTAATGACTGCTACCCAATATATCTTTTGTATATATCTTTATACCAAAATTCATGTAATTGATACTAGGACTAAGACACACAAAAGATTTTGGGTGAGAGAATTTAGATACTTATTAAGTAAAAAAAATCTATCATATGTAACTACCATAAATATTGAATATATGTAGATATAATCATTTCCGTTTTATTGTTTTTCAATAATGGCATTGTAGACATATTTATTTGCATTAACTGCCTAGAATACCTAAGTAAAGCATAAAATATAATAAAATTGGAGGCTCACTAAATTCCATTTTAAAAATTCTTAGATTGCTCATCTACATGATTTTATATCAAAATAAATCTATGGAATATACTAATTAAAGTCGTGTGCCAGTAAATTACAAGGTAATTCTAGAACAGCGAAAGATGAGATCCCAGGTTAGATCGTCACAATTCGTAGAGGGGGGAGGATATGCCGGATAGTCGTATATTAATGCACATGTTATGTAAGATGGCGCAAATAGAGACGAGGGTTCAGTTGTCACAATGTTACAAATCTAATAACAAGTATATATTATGTAAAAGTGGTGTTAATATTAGGTACGTAACGCTTCGTATTAAGATTCGGTGATAAACAGCTCTAAATAGATAGTTAATGCCATGAACTGTAAGCGAATCTAAGAACAATAAAATCTGACAGGTATAAAGACAGCTGTATACAATCCGTTGTTATAAAGTTGAAGTAGCCATACAACTTACACAGCCTTTATTACAGTCGATAATAATAATAATAAACATGTTGAAGCCTAAGTTCTTTCTCAGTTATATATCTATGTAGGACTTTGTAATTTAGTAATCTGGTAAGATGGTTGCACAATAAACTATATACTATATACACAGATGGTAGGCAAATAGGCGCTTAAATGTAGGTGCCTGTCTCGGTATAATTAATCAAACCATCGATCACAGATGTACACTCCAAGCACACACACTCCCGATATGAGAGGATATAACGATGCAATCTAATGATATAGTACAGGAAGCCAATCGAGTAGTGGTAATTCAATAAAACCATCGATATTAGTATAGAGTTGTTTTCTGGTTGTATTAATTATAACATACTCAACCAAATAGATTTGTATTATGTGTAAAATAAACAAAGCTGAGATGTACAGTCAGTCCAAAGGATTCACTAGCGAAAACTATGTTTTTAAATTTACAAATTCCAAACTAAAATATTTATCACAGATATCGCAATATTTTATCTGATAATTTTAATTGTTGAATGTATTCAAAACGTTTGTTTTGTTTTTGCATTCTAGTGCATCCTTTGGATAATTAAGTGTGTGGATATAACATATAAGACGCAAATGTTCTCAAGCTCACTGAATTTTAGTTGTTCCTTCATAGATGGGCTATTGCATAAAAAGAGATAACTAAATATGAAAACAGGCAGTAAATTTGAACATAAAATATACAGGACACAAATCAAGGAAATATTCATGCAGTGAGTGGATGAAAGATTTGCAACAATTCGATTACCAATTTAAAAGAAAGGAGGAAACCATTGAATAAGTTAAGTTCGCTTGATCACTTGAACATACTAAAGTGACTTAAATAAAGTAGATATTTATGAATTCAAAAAAAGAGATTCGTTTCAAGAAAAGGCTCGCCCATTGCCCATTTAGCAATGCACAAATTGCCAACACTAAATCATATATATATATACAAATAGACAAATTACATTGTATAGTAATTACGGAATAAATTCACAAATCACCGAGTGGAAAAATATGTTTGTTAATAAAAGCTGATCCAGTATATCTCTTATTGTTTGGGGGTCAAAACAGAAACTCTTGTGTAGCAATGGAATGTGAAATAAGTCGGGCATTAAACATGCCACATGGTGAATGGCGTAATATTGATGCAATTATAGATCATCATGAATTAATGTGATCTAATTAATGAATTAAAAAATAAAGTACGCTGAGAGATGATCCTTTATGCAACCAGGCTGTGAAGAACAATAAGATCGTTTATATTGACAAAAGACAATCATTATCTCTCTTCGTAAATCTCAAAATACGTAAATCCACTCAATGGTTGTTAGAGCATTAAAAACTAAAAGAAGAAAACTATTTATAACAACAGAGGAAGCAGGATAATGAAATAAACGTCAATATTAAATTTTCGTTCATGAAAATTTAAGAACAATTTACTTTTGGACATCAGTCTTAAATTCAACACAGCCCAGTTAAGAAATGAATAAATGGTGAACAAACAAAAACAAGCTAGGAGCAATTTGGCTGATAGGAGACTTTGACGGGTATCTTGTAATGGTAATAACGCAGATAAGGTATTAAATGCTGGGGCATTGGCAGATTGGCGACATCATCGTAGGAGATTGGTGTTGTTACAATGGCTGCTCGACAGAGGTCCTGAAGCGAAAATACATTAGTGCGAGGAACTGACTGGCAACACATGGGCTCGTAAAACATGCAATTGGCCGGATCCTTATAGTGCTTGAGCATGTCAGCCAGGGTATCTGCGGCAAAGATGCTGTGATCATGTGGATCAAAGGAGAACTTATGACCACGCTGACCGATTCGTGCATGCAGGGTCCTGTTAAATCGTCGGAAACTCACAGAGAATACAAAGTCATCCTGCGCCGAGTCGCGAAGCAGGAAACTTCCCTCTGGTTTACTGTCGAGGATTGCCTCAGCCTCATAGCGATCGATAACGCCCCAGTAAAAGGGCATGCTAAGGATGGCCGATAACTGACCAATCAGGTGATGCTGATAGTCTACGGTGGAATGGGCTGGTGGAGTTTCTACTAATGAAACTGGCGCAGCTGTAGATGACGTGGAGGGCGCTTCTATGGGTTGAGGTGTAGGCGGTGGTGCCAACGGGAGCAGGTGAATTTGCGCCGGCGGTGGTGGGGGAGGTGGAGATGGATACAGTATGGAGGCAGGTAATGGTAATTCACGCATCTTAAAATGGACTTCTGGGTTACTCAGAAGGTACTTGACTAATGGCCGTGATCGGGATGGGAAGCAAAATGGCGACGTACGTCTACCACTCTCTTCCTCGAAGTAGGTGTCCTCAATCTTCCATATGACAATTTTCGAATCCTTTCCTCTGCAGCTTAGTCGTCGGAAGAAAGCGGCAAGTCTCTGACGATATGTCGGCAGAATGATCATCATCTGTTTTGAGCCACCACAACTTGGGTAGCGTGTAATGAGGGCACACTTTTTAGCAGAAACTCGGGTCAAACAGGGTGCTGCAGTTTGTTCCTCCCCTGGAATAGGGTCCAAGGTATTGGTGGGCTCATCTGAGTAGAAGTTCTCACCACCAACTGCAGCGATTGCGTCTGTGCCTCGCATGTACCGATATCCAGCCATTAGTGACCAACACGTGATTGTATTGGCAGTCTCGAGGTCTACACCGAATACGATGTTCTATAAAGAGAGGGAAGAAAAAATTAACATTAATAGGGTGAATGAATACTACTTATGAGCCCTTTAGCAAGTTCAAATGTAAAAAAAACTATCCATGTAATTAAAATTTACACAAAAATTATCTGTGCTATAACAGTTTGTTTCTTCATAGTATTCATCTGTATTATATTACAAGTCTTAACTTTGAATAAATTTAGTTATAAAACAAAAATTGGACGAAAATTAATTCTAATTAAAAATATTTCAAATACACTCAAATATAAGTTTAAAATGTAGTATATTTTCTAAAATTACAAATATATATTTTAAATTTTCTCTTAATTATAGAATGACTTTCCTGAGTAGGTACCATTGCAATGAACTTTGTCAACACTTCAATGAAAAAAATATATTGTCCATAAATAACAAGCACTAGCAATCGAAATACAATCAGCTATTAATTAGTAAAATATTTGCTGAAGAAACTTAGAAAACAATAACAATTTTAAATATGAACAAGTTATAATGCATGTTTCAATTTCGAAGAAACCATTGATATATTTTTGATAAAAAAAAAACAGGAATAAGCCTAGTATATTTCTACATAATGTTTGTAAGCATTATAGAACCAAGTATTTTATTCCTCAACTTTATTAGAGAATAGCTGTTTGATTTTGAAAATCACTTAAGTGTTAATTTTAACATTAGAACAGCAAAACCCATCAATTGACAATTTTCAATTTTAAAATTATTAAAATGACTTTTTTTCTATCCCTTTTGTGACTTTTAATAATTTTATAAGTAAAAAAATATATGATATCAAGAAAAAAAGTTATTGCTAGTTATACCTAGAACAGTAAAACCTGTCAATTGATAGGTATGAATAAAGGAAATGTATTATAGCAAATGTTTATTATAAAATGCATCAATTATAATCAATAATAAGTATTCATCACTATATGTAATCATAAATAAATGTTTAAAATATATTTATAATGCACTACAATTATTATTATGAAATATTGTTTGTATTATTAGTCAAGATTTCTCATATTGTTACAAGAATGAAAAGTTCTGCAAATCATTCAATCTACCACAATGTACGCGTTTCTCTGAAACACAGGTAAGTACTTCATTTTTATCATTATTGTTCATGTTTATCTATGGTAGATTATTTCAGTTTCAAATTCTCTGCAATCAAAATCAGTTCACTGTATCAACATATGAGCAAATAAATCCTGTTCCACAGTAATTCGTCTTCTAGCCATAGTTATGTGCAAGACTCTAGTTGAAAACTCAAAAGTAAATGTTTAGGCTTAAAAGATTATGTTCTATAGATCATGTTTGGGTTATCAACGTATGTGGAATAATAGATTTTAGCTCTCAGCATGGAACAAATCAATTTTAATAGAAAATGAGAATTTGTTTTAAAATTATTGCATAATCTACTTAGAAGTTGAGATAGAATTGTGAGAATACATTGACTCTTATAAACACTTATACACATATCTAAATTCGAGGGATAATTCAATAGAATAATAATACCTACACAATATCCATCTATTCTAACAGAATAGATGGAACTAAGTTACATTTATTTATGCCATAATTATAATTTCGTTACCCCTAATACATATCTAAATAGTAATTTAGATCAATAAATTAATGTTATGCATTATTATAAATATAATTATCAAAAACACATGGTAAAAATAAAAATCATCAATTGATGGGTTACTCCATTCTAGGTAAATATATAGAATTTTCTGCTGTTCTAGTGTTAAGCATGTTATTGTATTGTAACATTTTACAGTAAATTTGCAGCAATAAAAAAGTTTCAAAAATTAACATTATTGAACATTTTTGAAAATAGTCTCATTTAATATGTACTTGATAACACTATAAAAATTTGAAACTGTATTCAAGTGTATGCAATTACTAAGTCATCATTAAATTAAATATGGACTTTTATATTTGTTTGTCTTCATTTTAGATCAATAATATTCCTGTAATCTAACTAACAACTATAAATAATCCCCATATATAGGAAAGAAGATAATTCTGGAAATATTTGGTCTGTTATTATTTAATGTATAAATGCATTTCAGGGTTCATTTTTTTTAAACCCAGCCGCTGACTTTTTGGATGCTTTTGCTGACTATAAATATTTTAATAACCAGATGCAACAAATTGTGCCTATAGTATAAGATTATATTATTCATATGTAGAATTTATTTAGTTACAACTGTAAACATGATAATGTTAATTATACATAGATGGTCAAAGTTCATGGTATGGTAGATAA
>JAYRBW010092081.1:0-21159 GCA_036023295.1 Invenusta paracnida
ATTGACCAGAAAGACAGGTAAGTTAACGTTTTGTAAAACAGTATTTTGTAAAAAGTATTTTGATTAATATTTTTTCAGTAATAAAAGTAAATAATAATATAAAACCGCAGCGAAGCGCGGGTAAACCCAGCTAGTTGATAATAAAGTGAAGTAGCATTATTGACACTTTAGAAATATGAATTCTAAAAGTTAGGATAGAGAATTAATTATTTGGGAACCAGTAATTATTCGACTGTACTGCTCTCCTACTGATCAGCAATTATTGTATTTAATCGTTTTCTGTGCCCATATATTATGTATAAATGCTTTGTAAAATAAATACCTTTGCCTGATTATTTCTGTCTTGTTTGTGAGTAACATATAGTCAAAATTAAATAAAGGAAGTATAATTACTTTCTTAAGTTGAAATAAATTTACATTCACATAAAATAATTTAAAATTAGTAATTGTTTAATTAAAAGTCAAATGAATAATTTACATATATTGGTATATTTGATTAACCAAAACAATCAAAATCTATCTTATTTAAAAATAGTAATACCTTTTATTTTTTATACTCGCATAGGTCTTAAATAAGTATATATCTAAACTCTAACAATTTTTCATAAATTGCTTATTTATTAAAACTCATTTTAAAATTTAAGTAAAAACATAAAAATGTACTATATTTATGTACAGTACACTTTCAGTTTTAGTTTTAGTTAATTTATAGTGAATATTCAACTGATATAAAATATATTCAAAACATTATCTACTATATTTTGTGTCTATAATATTTAAAATTTTAAAATAAAGTTGTAAAGAATGTATGCAGAATAACCGTAACTAATATTAGTAACTAGTTAATTAAACCTCAGTGGTTTCCTACTACTGGAGTTTGGGAGTACTATCCATAAGAATAAAATCATCTAATTGGATAAATGGTCTCATTCCATCATTCTTTAGCACGCTCATGCTCGTCTATTAATCAACTTATAACTACACATTTTCCCACTTACCAAGCATAACAGAGTTAGAAGGCTGTGAAGGCGTTCCCTTGCCAACCTTATTTTCCGGGGTCACTCTGAAGTGATAGTAAACATTGTCCGGGAGTCCGGGGACATTGTAGGTTGTATCGGTGATGATGAAGTCAACATTGACATCTTGCCACTTGGCGTCATCTTCCGGTTTCATCTGGAGAAGGTAGTTGGTCACCGGGTTCGAATCGCCGGCCTCCCAGGTCACCTGTACCTCTTTGTTAGGTAGCACTGCGGCCTCTACAGATTTGGGAGCTTTGGGGGCACCTTTAAGGGGAACAAACATTTTTTAAGAAATCACAGTGTATAAATTATTATTTAAATTAGGTAAGAATTACATTATAAATATCGAATACTAAGAAAACAATGCTAATTATAACAAAATGGAATATGTGTATAAAAATACCTTTTAATTATTTTACCTTTCAATTTCACCTCCAAATTTTATACCATTTAATTTAATATTTTTACATTTTATTTTTAGAATAGAAAAATATGTATACATATATAAATTAAACTAGAATGAACGCTTAATCAAATTAATTCTATTTGTTCAATTAATCGTAGTTTATAAATATAATTTCAACTTTTAGCTGCTATTATATACCAAAATATAATTTAGTGTTATGTATTGATTTTGTATTTGAAATATATGTTAAAATTAACTTAGGCCTCTTAATCAGCAATTCTTGCTTAAGAAATGCGCTATAAACAATATGAGCAAAACTATTTTACAAATAAAATCATCAAAATGTAGTCATCAGAAAATTTAGATTACATGTTTAAAATTCATATAAATAAAGAACATACATTTCAATATTAAATCACTAAATTATCAACAGAAGACTATAATTAAAATCATTCTACAGTTACAACTTACCAAATTCAAACTTCATGAGGATCGGGTCGGTCTCCACAAACACCGACTGTCCCACTTCATTCTTGGCAGCAACACAGAATACGTACTTCTTGTCTGGTGTCAACTTCTCTAGGGTTGTCTTGAGTCCACTGGACGTCGTCCAACTCTGGTTGGTCCGTTTACTGCTTTCTCGGTATTCGACAATGTATTCTACCTTTTCACAGCCCCCAAAGTCCTCCGAGGCTTTCCACTCCAGAAGAGCTGCATCGCCCAAGTTATCCGTAACAGCCACGCGTTGAGGCGGCGAAGGTTTGTCGAGAACAGTAAGATGAAGCGTCAATGACGAACTGCCGATTGGATTAGTTATGGTAACACTATAGTCGCCTGAGTCCTCACGCTTCACTTTGCCGAGTGCAAGTGACGTCAAGCCAGCAACTGTGTCGGACTTGAATCGTGGCGTGTCCTTATTGTCTCCCTTGGTCCAGACAATTTCGGGTTTGGGATTGGCTGCAAAAGGCACTTCAAAGACAGTAGATGTTCCAGCCTTCATTATCTTGTTTTCTTCGAAGTTCTCGGGAAGTTTGAGTGTTGGAGCAACTATATGAAGTAGAAATGTAACATTTATTATGAATTTGAAAAGAATACGTATTTTTTCGATCTTACTTTCAATGGTGATTTGAGCTGTCGAAGACAATTTCTCTGCATTGATAACATATTCGCCAACGTCATCGTCTCGGAGCTCGTCAATAACGACACGATGAATAACGCCTTTCTCTTCGATAGAAACGCGTTTAGACGGTAAGAGAGGCTTACCACCACGCATCCAAGCCACTGCTTTAGGGGCTCGATTAAATTCGCATTCCAAGGTTACTGAAGACGGTAATTCTGTGACTTTGGTGTCCTGTAGCTCACGCACAAATATCAATTGAATACCTGAAATGTTTTGAAAGATATAGTAGAATCTTTGTGGTTTAATTAAAAGTTAAATAAATACCTAGTTCATGATTTACTTACCTAACATGACTGAGTTCGATGGTTCAGAAGGCTTACTCTTGCCTACTTTATTTTCAGCTGTAACCCGAAAGTGGTAGTAGATATCTTGCGGTAAATTCTTCACTGTAAAATGGGTATCGGTGATGGTGAAGTCAACGTTGACATCCTGCCACTTGCTATCATCTTCCGGTTTCATCTGGAGAAAATAATGGCTAACAGGACCATCATCAGCCGGAGTCCAAATCACCTCAACTTCTTGCTTAGATGTGACAGTCGCCTTCACATCCACTGGTGGATTGGGTGCAGCTAAAAAGCGATGCTTATTATTAGATCATAATCCTTACATTTATACTTCTTTTTTACATCAACAGTATTGTTTATCAATATTTGTTTAATGAGTATATAAATATTATTACGGTATTGAAATAATTATTAACATTGACAGTCATTATACTGTCTTTATGCTATTACATTGTCATTATCATAACTAGAATCCAATGTTATACAATCAAACAAAATGTTACTACTTTTTTATTAAACTATTTTTAGCAAGAAAGGTCAGTTTACAATATTATTATACGCAGTAATTCCGAAAACAACACAATATCTTTGCACATTTTCTTTAAATTTAATATTAAAATTTGATTTTGAAAATAAATTAATATATTTATTTTAGTATCCTATACTCTTTCACTTACCAAAATCAAACTTGAGGGTAACCGAAGAAGTCTCCACAAAGTCCGACTGTCCGGCCTCATTTTTTGCCGCCACACAGAAGACGTACTTCTTGTCAGTAGGTATCTCCT
Source organism: Invenusta paracnida (assembly GCA_036023295.1). Classification (NCBI taxonomy): domain Eukaryota; kingdom Metazoa; phylum Platyhelminthes; order Proseriata; family Coelogynoporidae; genus Invenusta; species Invenusta paracnida. Next base: position 3,675 of record JAYRBW010092081.1, read on the forward strand.
CCACCTTCGCAGTCAGCTCCTTAGTAACTGCACCCGGTTGATTAGCTCGCTTATTCGCCTCCCGATACTCCAGTACATAGGTCACCTCCTCGTAGCCACCTAAATCCTCCGGCGTCTCCCAGGCAACTGTCGCACTGTCACCCGTGGTCGCCTTGGTAACTGGATTGCGGGGTGGTGAAGGTTTGTCAAGGACCGTGAGATGTACATCAACGGTCATATCCCCTGCATTGTTCTTAACGCTTAGTCTGTAGACACCCGAGTCCTGGCGTTTTACTTTAGCCAGAGCAAGGGAGGTGAGACCTGCTACTGTGTCCGCTTTGAATCGTGGGGTTTTATCGTCTTCTCCAAAGGTCCAACGTATCTCGGGCTTGGGGAAGGCAGTGAACGGGATCTCTATTACGGCTGAGCTTCCTGCGTTCATGGTTCTGTGGAGCTCGAAGTTCTCTGGGAGTTTCAGTTCAGGCGCCACTGTTATGGGAAAATGTAAGAAACAATTCTTACTATCTTACTTATGGCCTCACTTAATCGCCATTCACGTATCTAGTGTACATAATAAAATAAATATTGAAACGCATTATTTTAGAAGTTAAACTCTAAACTTTAAAAAAGTTTGGTTATGGTTAATTTACAGTTCTAAAAGACAATTTTTAAATTATTTAATAAATTGAACATTTTACATCATTGATATAAATGAATAAATGGCAATCTAAAATATTTCCATTGAAAATGCTGTGCATTTTGAGTTTGTGGTCAACATATATTATTTCAAAAATTAAGTATAAGCCAATTCATTTATATATTATTTCAGAAAAATATATTTAAAAACATATCACTGTAGTAATTTTACTAGTCTTTATATCGTGTTAATCAAAATATAAAAAGGATTTATATTTTTGTCCCCAAACTTTCTTCTTCAAATTGTTACGCCACTTGTTCAGATAGCTAATCTGTTTCTAAAGTATATGATAATCCGATTATATATTATTATAGAAAAAGTATATTTAAAAATATATAGGTATAGTTATTTTTCTATGTAGTATTTTTATCGTGGTAATTAAAAATCTGAAAAGGATCTTTATTTGAAACCATAATCTTACTTCTTCAAATTGTTACATATTTTTTGGGGATAGGCAATCTATGTTTATAAGGTAAATGAATAACTATCACTTAAACATTATACAACCATACTATTATTAGTAAACTTAAGTAATAAATAAAAACAGTTGCTTAATAGAAACACAATATACATTTTTATCCATATTCAAATTGTAGAACTAATTACACATTAGTTACTCACATCAAGAAACCGTAAACTTCTCATAATATTATTATTAACTTGTCTAACTTAAAGTTTGTATCTTATGAGTATTTATAAAATATTTATTAACATTACAAGCCATATATTTGTGTTTTGTTTGTCTGAATATTAAAATATTATTCTTATGTTGCTCTGTTACTATTTTATCATATTAAGCTAGATACGAGTTTCTATACTATCTTTCTCTGTACACGCGCTTAAATCGGATGATCGCACATAAAAATAAACAAATTATTTAATATTAAATAATGTTTAACACATTTAGTAAACTTAAACTATGTATATAATGAGAATATCTAAAAACTTGTATATGTATAAATGTATATAGTTTAGGTAAAATAAGAAATTTTATTAGTACAATATCGAAATATGAAATTTATATTTTAGTTTTCATTGATTTCAATTTCAAAAAGGCTGGAAACAAATTTGCAGAGATTTTCACACAAAAATGTTGAACATAATAAATATTTACTTCTTATTTGAAATGTTATAACATAAAAATGAAAAGCGTCAAAATTCTTCATTGTATCAATTGGAAAATATGAATATGGATAAATTTAATATTATTCTGTATAAAACATGTACAATTCGAGTGATAAACGGATCAAATATTACACTAAAAATAATTAATTTATATCAATTTTGGATATATGATAGTATTATTATAGTAATAGCTTCAAAATTTTGTTTTTAAATTATATAGTTTAACAAGGATGATTTAATATTTTTTTCATATATTTAAATTATATATTAAAATTAAATGTCAATTACGTCGCAACTGAGGTCATCACCGCAATGTGTAAAAATAAATGTTTAGATATATTATTTTGACTTTCTATCTATTTGTGATATATTTGAAGCCTCCAAACATTTAGTTGTTTAAGTTATACGTCTATTCCGAAAATGAAAACACAATACAGGTCATTTATATCATATTCAACTATAATATTAATATTAAATGTATTTTTGTATCTTTACTGCCAACTTTACTGTGATTGTAATATATTTATAAGCTCTTACATCTTTAGATTTTTAATTTATTGGCGATTTGTCAAATAGCGGTCATATTGGATTTTAGGCCCTCAAAATTAGTTTGATTGTCCTGCACTCGGACTAAAATTCTTCATAATAATATAATCTTCAAAATAAATCTAAAAAATATATATATATTTTGCAAAAAACTTAAGATTAAAAGGAGTGTCGATATAACATACTCCGAAGAATCTCTCATCCTCCTACCTTCAATAGTGAGCAGCGATGGAGAGCTGAGTTTCTCCGCCTTAATGGTGTACTCCCCTCGGTCCTCGGGGGTGACCTCAGCTATCTTAATTCTATGAACGGCGCCGTCACTCTCTACAGTCACCCCAGTCCTGGGGGTAAGGGGCTGTCCGTCCATAAGCCAAGCTACAGCCACAGGAGCCCGGTTGAACTCACACTCGATCACAGCGGGGGAGGGCATGCTAGTCACCTTCACATCGGTCAACTGACGGATGAACTCCAGTGGAAATCCTGGGATGATGGGGCGATGGGTTGTGAAATATCAACATAAGTGAAATGAGTAATATCAGTCATGTTTACGAATATTTATATATAATTATGCTATAAACATATATATATCCTAAAAATATTTTTTTATAAAAGAAGATTTTTTATAATATAACTAAAATTTAAAATATCTGAAATGAATATTTAATTTTATTTATTCCAAAATACTAATTGTTATACCTATTTTATTTATTATATTTAATTATATATACAAAATACATAACTGTATATGTATGCATAAGATGTATTCTTTTTATAGTTTTATTTGTTAACGATGTCAGTTATGTAATAAAAAATTATTAAAAAATATTTTAATAAAAATATAACTATTTGCTTTTACTGAAAAAAAAATAGTACATAAAGGTTTTTGATTTTCTATTCCACAAAATAATTAAAATAATTAAAATTGGGAAAACTTATATTTCCAGTTTATGATTTTAATTAATTTTAATTAGTTTTATTTTGCACAATTTGTATTGCTCTTTGGGTCCATATCACACTACATGGAAAAAATACAAGTTGTTCTTCAAAGTACTAAAGTAAAATTCATAAAGTACTATTTAAACGTATGGATAATCAGACACAGCAAATATGGTGAACTGTTTTTAGTTCAACATAATAAAAACTTTACACAATCTATTTTAGACTATTTAGTTTTCAAATACATGCTCCAATTTACCAATCATGACAGAGTTGGATGGTTCGGAAGGTTTGCTCTTGCCGACTTTGTTCTCAGCAGTCACTCGGAAATGGTACATGATGTTCTCTGGAAGATTTTTCACTGTGAAGTGGGTGTCGGTGATGGTGAAGTCAACGTTGACATCCTGCCACTTGGTGTCATCTTCCGGTTTCATCTGGAGGAAGTAGTTGGTGACCGGACTGTCATCCTTCTTCCAGGAGACCTCAACCTGTTTATCTGGTGTGACTGCAGCTTCAACCTGTATAGGAGCTTTTGGTGAGCCTGAAGTACACAAAATATTGAAATACAGAATTGTAGCTATACTTTACGTGACAATATAGTACTACTATTAACGCATTTGGAAAATGTTGCTGTCAATTTAAGTACTTGAAATTTGCAGCTATATAATTAAATAAATTCCAGCAGGTGCAGAGCAATTTTTTTTTTAACAGTTCAATATCTTTAAAATTATGAACAGAATACATTATGTTTTTAATAATTGTAATAACTCTATTGAATAACCTAGATACAATTTTTCATATTTACGACAAGTTATATTTATTTACGCTGAATGGAACACACCCGGTCACTAATTTATTGGCTTGCCTACATTAATTTTAAAGAATGATTTCACCTTACAGTTTACATTAAACTTCAAATAAAAATGGCAACACTTTCAAAAATATTCGGTAATAATTAAACATATAAGAGGGAAAAGTTTTACATTTTTGTGCATCATAAAATAATAAGACAGTTTGTAACGATTTATATTACAGAAGTTTGAGTAATATTTTATTTTACAATCGTTACATCTCAGGATTTTCAAATATTTCATTTTAATTGCAGAATTACATATACTTGTAACAATTTATTTCAGACCTATTAGTTTGCGATCTTAGTTAGAGAGGTTCTCAACTTAATTGAAAATGTTATGTATTTTTTTTCTTAAAGAAAGTCCTAAATGTTTATTACAATTCATTTCTTTTTCTGTAATTCTATAATTCCTTGCTAAGAATATGACAGAACTATTAAAATAATCTTATTAACATGTTTTAAAGTACTAAAATAACTGTATAAGAAAGATATACATGTACTGACTCATCCAAAGTTCAAAAATATCGATAGAGAAATACTATTTACGAAATTAGTGGGAGCTCAGTTTCTCAGCGGTTTACGTTTCACTCACCAAATTTAAACTTGGTAACGATTGGCTCGGTTTCGACAAACTCGGACTGGCCGACTTCATTCTTGGCCGCAACGCAGAAGATATACTTCTTTTCGGCCGTCAACTGCTCAACTGTGGTCTCCGTCTCCCGGATAGTCGAGACCTCCTGATTCGTGCGCTTGCTCGACTCTCTCATCTCCACAACATACTCCACCCCCTCGCAGCCACCAAGATCTTCGGGCTCGGTCCACTTCAAAGCCACACTGTCGCCGTAGTTGTCCACCAATTGGAAATGCCGTGGGACCGAAGGTTTGTCAAGTACTTTGAGGGTCACAGTCAACGTATTGTCACCCGCCGTGTTGGTTATAGTTACCTTGTAGGGACCAGCATCCTCTTTCTTGACCTTGGCTAGAGACAATGACGTCATCCCAGCCACGGTATCACTGGTGAATCGGGGCTCCTTGTTCTTCTCTCCATAGGACCACTTCACCACTGGTTTGGGACTGGCCACAAAAGGCACCTCAATGCAGTTGGAGGCGCCCGATTTCATGATCAGGGTGTCTTCGAAGTGTTCGGGAAGTTTGAGTTCAGGGGCGACTGTAAGTAGATATTATATAGAGGAGGCTTTGCAAGTTTTATTAGTAACTACCGTTCTAGAATCACATAGTCTGAACTTCCCTAGTATAACTATTTATAGTGATGTCCATAGATATGGATTATATTTTGTTTATCTCTATAATATTCTCTATGTAGAGAGAAAAAGAGGGCTATTTATATCTATGGTGATGTCTATATTATCATATTATGCTATTGAACGTAAATATTTATATATGTACATTGTTTGAGAAAGTTAAGATAGTTTTTCGTTTATTTCGTAAGTCATCTACAGAACAGTGTTAATGCAAACTAAATTAACGATGTAGTCATAATCCAAATTTTGTTTTCAATATACAACTTCTTTATAAAGTATATCTATTGATACCATGTTAAATGTAAAATAAATCAAAATATAGTTGTAATCAAAATGTCATTAATAGTATCATGACATTGTATATTATTTAAACAGAATTTCTAATTTGACATTATTTAATTTGCATTACTTGATTAACTTTTCAAATTCTTAACTAAAAAGAATGAAAGCGAAAATAATTGTTCGATATATTAGTTTCTAAATACTAAATTTGAAAGTCCTAGTATTTTCTTAAGCATGAATTATGTTTAAAATAAATATTCAGATAAAAAATTATCACAACCTTATAATGTATGTTATTTTGTAAAATAAATTTAATTACATAAAACATAAAATTGATTTGTTAAAAAATTATTTATATATATATATGTAAAAACATATAAATAATATGAATTTAAATTCAAATCAAAATTCTATAAAATTCATCTTTTTTTAATTAAGTACACAGATATGGGTTACAAAAATATATATGCAAAATATAAACATAATTTTATAAGAAAATAATCAGATACTATATAAAGATTCACTTAAACTAACTAACCTTCTAATTTAAGCTCGCAAGCTGATTTGAGTTTCTCCGGGTGGACCTCATACGATCCGATATCAGCATCTACGATCTCTTGAATGGTGACGCGATGAACTGTTCCCTCGTTGTCAATGATTATCCTGTCGTCGGGGACCAAAGGTTTACCGTCCTTGAGCCAGGCTACACCCTTGGGGTTCCTGTTCACCTCGCATTCCAAGATAACATTTGCGGGAAGTTTGGTGATGCATTGGTCGTCTAGTTCACGGACAAACTTAAGTGCCAATCCTGCCAAAGAAAAAGTATACCATCTGTTTACTTACAAATACATAACCTTAAGGACGTTTGAAGTGTTAATTTTTAACTTCATTTTAGAATGATTTAATACTTATTATCTCCTTTTATAGATTTTCATTGATATCAATATTAACTAAACTTTCCACACTATGTTTATATTAAAGTTTTCTGTTTTAATATTATTAAACTATTGTTAAACGAAAAATGCAAAAATATTTTGCATATATGTTATATACCCTAGATACACATGGAAGATAACTATTTCGTTTTATTAACAAAAATACAAGAGTAATATTTTGAATCAATCAATTATCAAAGAAACAGTTTGGTAGTGTGAAAACACCTTTTCTACACTTATACTGTAGGACAAAAAAGAATTAAAATTCATAATTGATTGAGACATCGTACCAAGCATAACGGCATTGGAAGGCTCCGAGGGTTTGCTCTTGCCCACTTTATTCTCGGCCGTGACTCGGAAGTGATAGTAGATATCTTGTGGAATTTCGTCCACAGTATACATGGTGTCGGTGATAGTGAAGTCGGCATTGACATCTTGCCACTTGGTGTCATCCTCTGGCTTCATCTGGAGGAAATAGTTGGCCACAGGGTTCTCGTCAGCTGGTGACCAAGTCACATCAATAGTTTGTTGCGGTGTCACAGATGCCGTCACCTTGATGGGCGCTTTGGGTGCCTCTGGTGGAATACAAGGAATAATCAAACACTTGAAGATGCATAAATTTTAGAATAAAATAATACGAAAATATGAATTATTTCAAAAATAGAAATTGAATTAATTACACAACCAAATATATATTAAAATCCTGTACAGTATACAAATATTCTGAGTTATTACTTAAACTCTTTATTGGAATATTTATATTTATAAACATATTAATATAAGCCAAAAAATGGCAAAAAGTTGTGTTAGCTTAACCCATAAAAGAAATGAAATATCCGTTAAATGTGTTATCTTTTGGTTATATAGTTACATATATATACTCGTATTTAGCTAGATAGTACTTAAAAAGAATTATTATATCCAAAACTGAAACAAAAAGGTAGGTAAAAATTGTCTGTAAACATATGAAAAATTAAGTTAAACATTATGTTAACAATTTTACAAAAACAGTAAGAGTAAAAAATTAAACTGTGAATAAAAGAAAACTTACCAAATCCAAACTTGGCCAAAATGGGAGCAGTCTCCACAAAGTCCGATTGACCCACTTCATTTTTGGCAGCCACACAGAACACGTACTTCTTGTCGACTGGAAGTTTCTCCACAGTGTAAGCGGTATCAGCAGTAGTGGCGGCACTTTGGTTCGTCCTCTTACTCACTTCCCGGTATTCAACAACATAGTCGACAGCCTCAAAGCCCCCAATATCTTCTGGCTCAGTCCACACTAAGGAAATGGCATCACCAAGATTTTCCTTGACAGTCAAGTTCCTCGGTGGTGACGGCTTGTCCAGAACATTTACATGGACTGTTAGTGTGTTGTCTCCGATGGGATTCGTAATGGTCACTTTGTAGGGTCCTTTGTCTTCACGCTTCACCTTGGCGAGAGCGAGTGATGTCAGTCCAGCAACCGTGTCGCTCTTGAATCTGGGTGTCTTCTCGTCAGGGCCGTAGGTCCACTTGACTTGAGGTTTTGGATTGGCCACGAAGGGAACTTCAAGAACTTTAGATGTTCCTGCATTCATTGTAATGTGGTCTTCGAAGTTCTCGGGAAGTTTCATTTCAGGAGGAACTGAAATTATACAACAATTAAAATTATTTGTAATGAATGTGTAATCTTAATTTTTTTAAATGCGTGTATATATATTTTTAATGGAAGCAATTTTATTTAAATACTCACTTTCAATTGTAACCTTGGATGTGGTCTTTAGCTTTTCAGGACGCAGCTCATAAAGACCCTCGTCATCATTAGTAATATTTTCAATGGTGACCCGGTGTAATTTTCCCTCGTCCTTGATTGAAGTTCTCTTTCCGGCAGTTAGAGGCTTTCCATTTTTCATCCAGGCAACTGCTTTGGCAGGTCGGTTAAGTTCACACTCAAGGACAACAGTGCAAGGCTCCTCTGTCACCTTGTAGTCTTCCAAGGGCTTAACAATTTCAAGTGGAGTACCTACAAACATTATTGGGAGAGAGATGAATGAAGTAGACACTTTCTGCCTTTATAAATTTGCGAAGAAAACTTTAACTTTCTACTTAATAACTATTCATCATTACTTACCAAGCATAACTGTGTTAGAAGGCTCCGATGGTTTTCCTTTGCCAACTTTGTTCTCGGCAATGACTCGAAAATGATAGTACACATTTTCCTCCAGACTCTTGACTGTGAAGTGAGTATCGGTGATTGTAAAGTCAACGTTGACATCCTGCCACTTGGTGTCATCTTCAGATTTCATCTGGAGGAGGTAGTTTGTAACAGGTGTGTCGTCAGCGGGGCTCCAAACCACTTCTACTTGCTGCTCTGATGTAACGGTTGCTTCTACTTCAATTGGTGGCTTTGGAGCACCTGAAATAATAAAATCGATTATAATTAAATACTCAATATGGAATTATATGTATGCACAACATTTTGAATAACTTACCAAATTGAAATTTCATAAGAGTCGGAGCAGTTTCTGCAAATTCAGACTGTCCTACTTCATTCTTTGTAGCCACACAGAAAATGTACTTCTTATCGGGAATAAGTTTATCAATAGAACATGTGAGATCTTTTAGCACGACTGCAGACTGATTCGTCATTTTGTTTGACTCGCGATATTCGACGACATAATCTACAGTTTCACAGCCACCCATGTCTTCACAAGTATCCCATGTTAATTCAACCGAATCGCCAAAGTTTTCCTTGACAGTCAGATTTCTAGGTTTTGATGGTTTATCCAAAACACTTAAGTTAATTGTGAGTGTATTGTCTCCATGATCGTTGGTGATTGTCACTTTGTAAGGTCCTTTGTCTTCGCGCTTCACCTTGGCGAGAGCGAGCGAGGTCATTCCAGCAACAGTGTCGCTCTTGAATCTGGGTGCCTTCTCGTCGAGGCCGTAGGTCCACTTGACTTGAGGCTTCGGATTGGCTATGAAAGGAACTTCGATCACTGTTGATGTTCCTGCCTTCATGATCATGTTATCCTCGAAATTTTCAGGCAATTTCAGTTCCGGTGCAACTGTAAAGTAGCAAAATTGTCCCTTGCATTTAATTATTTTTATAAAATACTCGCTTTTCTATCACTTACCTTGAATCGAAAGTTGAGAAGTAGATGCCAGTTTTTCTGGATGAATTTCGTATTTTCCTTCATCGGCGTCAACAATGTCAACCAGAGTCACTCGTTGAACAACCTCCAGGTCTTCAATGGTGAGTCGCTTATTGGGTGTTAGAGGTTTTCCGTCCTTCATCCAGGCGACCCCATTGGGAGCGCGATTCAATTCCACTTCAAAGACCACAGTGCTCGGCATAGTGGTGATCTTGATATCCTCAAGTTCTCGAACGAATTCCAGCGGTGTCCCTAGATTGGTCAAGAATTGTTTGTAAAAGCCATGGTGGTATAAGCGACTACGCTTAATTTGAATAATATATATGATTAAATGCATTCTATTGGTTAAACTCTGTCTATTTTAAGATTTATAACTACAATTATACGCCTTTAAAGATGTTATATTCTATTTCATTTTGATAAATTCTATATTTAAGAAAGTTATAGTTTTAATTTTAGTATAATAATTTAAGCCAAGGACTACCTTAACTATATCTTATATTGAAGTAGTCCTTGATTTAAACGTTATATATGTTTTACTTCCTTCACACCCTTACGAGTATAAATGCAAAATATACAAATATGATACAAGTTCTGTTAAAAGACTATTTATTTAAAACGTATTTAAATGATAGTATCTAAAAAATGTTTACAAACAAATTAACATGATTATTTCAATGCAATAACATCAAATTCAATATTCTGTACGATTATGTGACCAACATGTTTCGATTAATGAAATACAATTTTAATGTGAAAGTTCTGTATTTGGCTATTTGTCAAAATATCAATGAATATGTGCTAACTTATGTGTGCATAAAATAAACGTTTCTCACCTAGCATGACAGAATTTGAGGGCTCAGAAGGTTTCCCCTTATCAGCCTTGTTTTCCGCAGTGACTCGAAAATGGTAGTAGACATTGTCAGGAAGACCCTTGACTATATGACTCGTTTCGGTTATGACGAATTTTGCGTTGACATCCTGCCACTTTGACTCATCTTCCGGTTTCATCTGAAGATGATAGTTGATCACCGGACTGTCATCTCCTGGAGCCCAAGTCACCTCCACTTCTTTGTTGGGTATCACCTTGGCCTCAATATCGATCGGTGGTTTGGGAGCTCCTGTGGGTTTCATATCGTGGATTGAGAATCACTTATTTCTTTACCAACCCTCACTGTTCTATATTTTAATACTTCCTTATATATATATATATGTGTGTTACGTAGAGTAATTGCTTTCTGTTTTGTTTGCAAATAGTGTGACAGATTTTGTAAGATATTTTTATGCTACATGCAAGAGTTTATATCATTCTAGTCCACATAAATATTTTATAAAAATCATTATAATATAGGAAAGTTCTTAATAACTTTTTCGTGTATTAAAATATTGATTACACAAACAAATATATTTTTGAAAATATGTAGGTATATGTGACACTAATGAAAAAAAATGTTTTTGTAGATTCAAGGTCTTGCTAATAATGAGTACCCACTATATGAAAAAATATATTGAAATAATTAGTTAATTATTTTATTTATGTATTAATTAATTATCAAAATTTAGAATAGACATAAAATAAATATATATTACTATTAGAGAAATATTCTCTTTTCTTGTAGCATTTCAATTTGTTAATAAAAGTTTTTATTTTAACTCTGTGTAAGTACTTTTAAATATGGACAGAAAATGGAAATACTATTGGAGTATATAGTTTAAATATTGGTTTAAACGATAAACATATAGTCCATAATATAATATTAATACCAAACTATAACATTGAATAATTATTCGCAAATAAAAGAAAATTTCTTTAGGCAAAACTATTCAATTATATTACTTAGGTTGAAAATACATAGTACTCAAAATATCAATAAAACTATAATCCCACGTTATGAAAATGTAAATACTACTTAATACTTGTGAGAAAATATAATAAATATTATTCTTAGATACATAGTTAAACTCAGATCGTTTCTACAACCTATTAAATAGAACTATCAGTAACTCACCAAAACTAAACTTCATGAGAGTCGGGATGGTCTCGACAAACTCCGACTGTCCCACCTTGTTCTTAGCAGCAACACAGAAGACAACCTTCTTTTCAGGAGTCAGCTTGTCAACCGATGAGGCTAGTTTCTCCACAACTCCAACAGGAACATTGACCGATTTTCCAACTTCACGATACTCCACAACATATTCGACTGAATCACAGCCTCCAAAGTCTTCACTGGCCTGCCATTCAACCTCCGCGGCGTCGCCGTAGTTCCCCGTGACCTCCAGTTTCCGCGGTGGAGACGGCTTGTCAAGGACCGTCAAGTTCAATGTAAAACTACATTCGCCGAGTGGGTTAGTAACTGTTACCTTGTACACCCCAGTATCGTCACGTTTCACTTTGGCAAGTCCAATCGACGTTTTCCCCGAATCGGAAGACGTCTCGGTCTTAAAACGGGGTTTCTGATCATTAGGACCGAAAGTCCACTTTAGTTGTGGCTTAGGGAAAGCAACGAAGGGAAGTTCAATGTTGGTTGAGGTTCCTGCATTCATTATCATGGTGTCCTCCAAGTTTTCGGGAAGTTTAAATTCCGGAATAACTGAAAGTTTAAATTAGCAAATTATAATTGTTTGCATTTTAGTGGATTTTAGAATTATAAACAATTAATATTTAACAAACCAATTCACCTTCAATAACAAGGTTAGCAGCAGAAACAAGCTTTTCCGGCTTTATATCGTAATTGCCGAGATCTTCCTCACTAACTTCTTTGATCTTGATTCGATGAACGGTATCCTCGGCTTCGACAGAAACTCGCTTATTACCCTTGAGAAGTTTCCCGTTTTTAAACCAAGCAATCGTTTTCGGCGCCCGATTAAGCTCGCACTCAAAAACAACATCAGACGGAAGATTAGTGATCGTAACGTCTTCCAGTGTTCGTACAAATTCAAGAGGTTTACCTGATTAGAAGATTAAAATAAAAAATATTTAGATTTATAAGAAGAAACATATTTCATATGATTAATATCCAATCAAATAAAAACCATGGGTGGCACATTTTATAAAAAGAAACCTCAAATTAGAAGTAACAATGTCAAAAAATAGGCAAATAAAAGTACCAAATTATATAATTTTATGATATAATGATTAAAGTTGTTGCGCTAATATACTTCTTTGAATTTACCTAACATAACCGAATTGGATGGTTCGGAAGGTTTGTTCTTGCCGACTTTGTTTTCTGCTGTCACACGGAAGTGATACATGATGTATTCTGGAAGATTCTTCACTGTGAAGTGGGTGTCGGTGATAGTGAAGTCAGCGTTGACATCCTGCCACTTGGTGTCATCTTCTGGTTTCATCTGGAGGAAGTAGTTGCTCACAGGACTGTCATCGCCTGGAGACCAAGTTATCTCCACTTCAGTCTCGGAAGAAATACTCGCTTCAACATTAATCGGAGTTTTTGGCTCGGCTAAAACATTGTTAATAGATAAAAAGTAAAAAGTAAAACAAAGATTCTTAGCTATTTAAAGCAGTATAAACTTACAAAAGTCAAATTTCATTAAAGTTGGAGCTGATTCAACAAAATCAGACTGTCCAGCTTCGTTCTTGGCTGCAACGCAGAAAACATATTTCGTATTTGGTGTCAATTTCTCAACGGGACAGTTCAGTTCCTTGGTAGACGTGAAAGATTGATTGGTACGTTTGGTGACTTCTCTAAACTCGACAACATATTCGACGGTTTCATAGCCTCCAAGATCTTCCGGTTCCTTCCAATCGAGCACAACTGACTCTCCTGTATTGTTACCAACAGCCAGGTTCCTCGGTGGTGAAGGCTTGTCCAGAACATTTACATGGACTGTGAGTGTGTTGTCTCCGATGGGATTCGTGATGGTCACTTTGTAGGGTCCTTTGTCTTCACGCTTCACTTTGGCGAGAGCGATTGACGTCATTCCAGCAACAGTGTCGCTCTTGAATCTGGGTGTCTTCTCGTCGGGGCCATAGGTCCATTGGACTTTGGGCTTTGGATTGGCCACGAAGGGAACTTCAATAACCTTTGATGTACCAGCTTTTATTGTGATGTGGTCTTCGAAGTTCTCAGGAAGTTTCAGGTCAGGTGAAACTAAAATGGTTTAAAGTGTATACATATATATGAGTACATAAATTTCAAAAAGTTTATTAAACTTGCCATTAAATTGGTCTAAACTATCTAAAACGTTAGCTATATTATTATTTACATTTCAATTTATTTTGATCAAATGAAAAACGTCATTTTATCTCAATTAAATTTAATATAGTGAAATTGTGTCATGCAATTTTTTTTTGATTTTTTTATTTATATCATTAAGTAGTTTGTTGACATCAATTTCTCATATTAAATTTTGACTGAAAGGGCAAACATAATACAAAATGGTTAATTTAATTTATAGTTTATCATTCATTAGAAAAAGCTATAGCAATTTTTTATCAAGAATATAAAATAGCACTAAATAATGGATTTGTCAACTGTTAGTAATTTTTATACAGGGGTGGCCTTTATAAACCGTTACAAGCATTTTTTCATATTTTTCGGATCTAAAAGTTAATTAATTTGATTAGCTTCGAACATTAAGCTCAGCAAATGTCCTTTAGGAGACAGAAACACAATGCAGATAGATTTTGAAGCAGTTAGTCAGATTAAATCCATGCTGAGAGGAGGAAGCGTCACTAACTGAATTATTGCGTAATATGCTGCGGTATGAGTGTCTGGCTAGCACTCATGCCTTGTGTTGTACTCGGACATCCCCTTCATTGTGGTTTGACTGAGTAAGCACTGCAAAAAAACACTCTCTACTCTGTACCTCCCTTCTCCATTATGCACACTGCTGTTGGCCAATCATGGAGGAATGCAATCCACCCAAATATGAATAATTGTGCTTGTTATTGCCTCACAGTGAGTTTTGGATTCATTATTCGACAGAATCATGCGTCTTACTCACGACCAGCGAATTCAAATTGTCACTCTACATGAGACAGGAGTTACCTAGCTGCCCGTTTTGGAGTCCGAGTAGCCACCATTTCAGATTTCATACAGAAGCATCGTCGAACAGGCTCTGTAGATGACATCCCGCATCCAAGAAGGCCCAAGAATACCACTGAGAGAGAAGATCGTCTCCTGATACGTCATTCAGTAAATCACCCCACTACCAGCAGTCGAGGTCTTTCTCAGCACATGCGAGAAACACACAATCTCAACCTCAGTCCACGCCTGATTCGCAAGAGACTCTTCGCAGCAGGCCACTACAGCTACATTGCTTCAAAGAAGCCACTAATGACTGCCATACATCGTGCAGTCCGTCTTGCCTGGGCCCAGGAGCGAGTTGACATGACTGTTGCTAAATGGCGAAATGTTATTTTTTTGGATGAGACACCACTGCACCTCGTACAGACCACCAAGCGCCGTTATTTCTCAAGTAGACGTGGTGTAAGCCGAGTACGTGACATCGTTCAGCCTAGACTGCAAGGAGGAGGCGGTTGCATGGTATGGGGTGCATTCTCCGGTCAGGGACCTTTGAACCTGCACCGAGTCCAAGGAACCCTAACAGCAAGAGGCTACATCGCAATCCTGGAGGACAAGATCGAGCTATTTTTCAACGCTCAGCCTATTATGATCTTCCAGCAAGACAATGCCACGGCCCACAAAGCAAGAATCACCATGGCATGGCTCCAAGAGCGTGGTATCCAGGTCTTGCCTTGGTCATTGATTACTAACCCCTCAACCCCTTTGAGAACGCAAAAATGGCCCTTTTCAGGGCCACCACATTATGATTGATACAGTAGAAGGTCAATGGCCTCTCTATTGACTTAAAAATGCATAAAAATGGCTTTGTTTTCAGAAAATTGAAAAATTTAGCTTGTTACGGTTTATAAAGGCCAGCCCTGTATATTACCTCAAGTCAATAGTTCTGTCATAACAATGTGCAAACATAATCGATGAAGGAATAAAACAGATTATAATCCAATCAAGAATCAGTATTTACCCGACAAAAATATTATACCTAGTAGGTACTTACTGATTAAAAAATAGCTTCAATTGGTGTCACATTTTATTAATAACTATTTAGATATGTAGGTATTTGCTGTTTACAGATTTAAACAATTAATTCATTTAGCTTTTGAATTCAAAAAATATATACGACAAAAAATTAGCATAATTCATTCATTGATATTATTATTTGCTTAACGAAATCTAGCGAATACCGTGGATTTAAAACTGCAAACATGTGACATTCTATTTTCATTTTTCTAGTACCTATTATGTAATACTGCAGTACGCGTTTAGGTAATTACGTGTTTAAACTAGATTAAATCAAATAGCTAATACAAATACATCTTGCTTAATATTTCGTATTTCCCTGTGGAATTTTCAAAAATTTATGTAAATATATAATAAAGTGTATTTTCAAGTTCTATAGGTATGGACGACAATATTTCCTTGTAATTCGTTTTTCATTCATTCAGCTCACTATAAAAAAACTATTTTTGTTCTTCCAGGATATGTTAAATATAAAGAATTCTATCCGACACCTGAATGGTGCAATTGGAGTGATGACAGCATTTATACTTACTGTTTTCATGGAGATGATTATTATTGGTGAGTTACTGAATATATATATGTATATAGATAAACCGTATTGAAACTATTAAAGTCATATTTAGGAGCTAACCGATGAAAAAAATTAAGTGTCCAGAGTCAATACTCTATTGAATCACAGATTTTAGCTGCAACATGATGAAATTAATTGAGATATTACATTTATTTAAGACATTATTTATGGAAAGTTTAGTGAAGTTATTTAAAAAGACGATCAAATAAAAAAGAAGAAGAAAACTTTTCCAATAACTGTCCAAAATCGCTGGTAAAATGTGTGAGAAAGTCAGTAATAAACCATTGATGCAAAAAATATTTCAACGATTTGACGGAGAATCAAACATACTATTATAAGTTAAATGGGGAACAGATCGATCCTAACGACATTTAGTGTTTTCAAATTTATTATCAGAACAATTTATTTTACTTGTTATAAAACAATACTTTAAAAATAGTCATTAAAAATTCATCCCACTTCGGGTACCACCTAAACTTTCGTTTTGCTATCAAATGTTTATTTATCCTATTTTTTGTGATTAACTACACACGTGTTTACATGTCTTAAAATAAATATGTTATATTGGAGGACTTTTACGTACGCAATTTCATTTGGATGACTAATTTTTTCCTTTTTTTATTATGTAGTTAAATAGAAAATGTATGCAAGTTTATATGATCTGTTTAATTTTATTACTTTTTAATTAATTGAATCATTCCATTAACAATTATCCTTTATGTGCCTATATATTTGTTTATTTTCATTTCAGGCACAATAATTCTATTTTTGAATAAATACCAAAATCCCATTATCATCGCGTATCGTGCAGTTTTCGTCCTTTATCTGATTCCCATTTTTCTATTTCCTTTAATTCAGGTGAGCACATTTTTTTGTTTTTGTTATAATCTTACATTTATGCGAGTTGTTTATTTTGCATCCTTTATAGACAATTTAGATTTCGGCGAAAACCAATATTTTTCGTATTTTTTGCTAATCATATTAATATCTACAAACTCAAATCGGGGAAAGTTTCTAGTCTTCTGTGTATGCTAATTAACTGAGTTTAGGATTTCCATGCATAGAAAGTACGAGGATGCGAAGCATCCAAGTACTTTCTA
>JAYRBW010092092.1:0-21157 GCA_036023295.1 Invenusta paracnida
GAAAATGCGAAATCGATCGTGGGTTATATAGGCCCCGGCGATTTGTCATACAACAGGTGTACAACAGCTGGGTCCCCTTTTTTTGGAACCTTTTCTAACGCCACGGCTTTAAAAATGGACGGATTTTTTCCAAACCCCATGTATCCCATGCCACTACTGCATTCTTCCAAGAGAAGAATATCAAGCTTATCAGACAACCCGCTTATTCCCCGGATACTAATCTTTGCGATAGATTCATATTCGCTCGTCTGGAATCGATTAGAAACCGGCTCGACTTCACTTCAAAACGTGATCTTGAAACATTTTTGGAAAACAATATGCCCACATTTACTAGAGAAATGATGCAGAAGTCTTTGGAGAAGTTGACTCGTGATCTTGAGCTTATTATTGAATCTGAAGGACATTATCTTTGACTTATTTCATTTGTTGTAAGTTATCTTAAAAATTCTATCTTGATGCATTTTGATATTGGAATATGTATTTTAATTAATAAAAAACGACATTAATTACGGATCACCCTAACAACTATGACAACTATTTATCAGCAATACAAGCTACATATTATTGTAGAATACGACTATTTCATAATTATGTGAAGACAATCTCGCCTATAAACATTTACTGGAACTTATCAAGACAGGATTCCCAAATGCATCAAACTTTAATTAATTTAAAAAATTACTATCTACACTGTTTGACATTAATCCAATGTTGATTATTTTCGATTCGTGAAACAAAATGGACGAAATTATACCACATCTTATTAATAGGAAGATCTTTGCAATTTGACGCGTTTCTTCAAAAATGATTTTAGTAAAACTCCAAATAAATATTCATATTACATTAAAAATCCAGAAAATAAATTGATATTGTTGCAAAATTCTTGGATAGTATTAGTAGTGCTCTGCTTCGGAAAAATTACAATTGATGATTTAATTCTGTTATTTTATTATGGATGCTCATGCTATAGATCACTATTACTCCATTGTCATTACGACATCCGATTATTGAAGACATGATCGGATGATAAAATAAAATCATAGAATGCATAGAATATAAATTTGAAAAAATCAAACTTTACGCAGCGTACCACTTTCAAATATAACCGCTGTGACGGCTTTATCAATGGATATATAAAAATAACAACGTTTTTTAATTTATGCATAACATTAACAATAAAAATAAAATTTGTTTGTGACTGTAATCTCTTGGATAAATCAATATATTATGACTATATTGACACCCATACATTATTGCATTTTATTGAATCTACCTTTATTCACTTTAATTATAGAAAGTATTATACCTAATATATGAAAATTATTTATATATATAACAAAATTTTGATTTTAATACATATTTAACATTTCATTTTATTTTATTGTACTACTTATAAAGTTAGAAACCTAAAAGTAGTAGATAACATGTTTTTATAAAACTATCTCCTGTCTCTTTAAAAATAATAAAAATAAATTTTACACATTAAATTGACTCTACCAGTAATATTTTGTAAGCATATTCTGATATATACACGAGATATCTCGAAGTCAACTCTCGGTTTATCTTTACTCTGTGGTTGGGCTATTGCACCATATTTTCCTTAAAACAAAGAGGTAATTTAGATTCAATAGTTTACAGAAATTGGCTAAAAATATTAATATATTTTTTATTAAATGATCAATTTCTAAGAAAGGTATTACAACATGCCTTAGCTATCCTAGTAGCACGTGATAACCTTCAGGCAATTGCACAGGTCTATGTCACTGGTTGCTTAGATACCAAAGCATTTGAAATATATACTTTTCTTTTTTGTGTAACGTATTCGTTAATTTATATATGATAGAAACTTATAAATCATACTTTACAATACATAGAAGTAGAAGATATAAATTCTTAGCACTTAACTCCAGTAAATATACATATTTTTGATAAAGTGTCACCATTAATAATTGATATGTATTTCTTCATTTTCTAGTAAATAAAATTGCCTACATACGTATCTCAAACAAAAGTATATTTTACGAGGCTGACGATGACCTTATGAAATCACATTTTACCTAGATATGCCCAACTTATATGAATTAATATGTTTAACAAGGCTCTCTGAGGCTCCAAAGTTTAATGTAATGCTACCGGTAGTACATAAGTTATTTGGTAATCGGAAGTCGTAAGACGATTGATAGAAAAATTAGTTGTACCAATATTTCTGAAGACTTTTTATAAGTAGGTACGCGGTATTTATGACACCACATCCAAGTTCAAAATTGGGTTGAATAAATGTGCAAGAAGGTGGAGATTTCAAGCAGTTCAATTATAAAAAAGTAACTATGGTCAAGTAAATGTGGTCAACAAAGCTTGACAGAAAACCATGACCCAACATCGTCAAGTCCTGATTTCTACTTCCGCGTGTCCGTTGTTTTTATCCATACTTGAAAAACTCTTCTCACAACTGGGTGAGAGATTCAGTGGACTGTCAAAGACTGCCACAATGGGATTGGTGATATATACTTCCATGAAATAATGCAATTTGACTTGATGAAGAAGCTATTGAAGTCCTTCAAAATTGTCATGAAACTGACTTCCAGATCACTCAACTTTCAGACAAGATATTTATAAGTGGAGACATCTCTGGAGTAGAGTTCAGGAAGGTCAAGAACTTCCAATTTCAATTACAGATTCCCTCCAGCACAGTAGTCTCCACTCAAACTGTTCCAAACATAGTTTGCTTTTTAAGGCATCAACCAATAATTCTGCCCGTTACTTCTGCAACTGTAGAATGTGCAAATTCAAGTCCTCGGATCATAAAAAATTGTAGACATAATATAATTTAAACCAGATGATATTAAAAACAATATTAATGCTTTTATACCTAAAGACATTGTTGCTCACTTAAAAGCTCAAATAAATAATAGATAGTTTACCCCCTATACCCTAAATATTTACTAAACACTTTAACGAAACACTTTTTAGGTGTTAATATACCTACATGTTATTACAAATTAGGAATGTATTTAAATCTATTTATATATCGTTAACCTTTACTATTTATATTACACTTATTCTGTTTACATTTATATATATTTATTTATATATCTCAACGTAATCTATTTACATGTATATTATGTATTCCATCATTTATTTATTTGATATACTATACTAAAGATTTAGATACATAAATACTATACTGATATATTCTTTATTTACATTATATTTTTATAAATCATATTAGAATTACCTTAGTGGGGTGCCTCTAAATTATATATAAATTATAATTGGCTAATTTTTATATTGGATACATACAGTGAATGTTATTCAACGATAGATTTTATTCCTTAATTAAATAATAACAATTTTAATAGAAACTTAACATACTTTCAGTTAAAAAATGATTTTCTGATATACTACTGCCAATTTTACAAATACATAAAAGTCACTAATTATGAACGCGCATGCCCTGGAAAAATCCTTAATATATGGCCTGCAACTTATTATTTCTTGAACTGTTCCCAAAATAACAGTTTACATTTAAATAGTCGATATTATTTAATTTGGTTAAAAACTATGAGTTAAAAAGATGTTCACCATATTGGACTGAATGTATTCAATCTATGTACAATCTATTACAGTATACATATATTACAATAAATATTGACATGACGATGTTAAATATACAAATATTTTGTACCACTAACTAAAAGTTATGTTAACTGCGACATTTTAAACACTGGTTAAATTAAATGTGAAGTATTCGATTTAAAATATATATATTCGATAATATATAAATGATCATAAAACTAATATCTCTGAAGTTTATAGAAAACGTATGTACGACCATTTGAGTAAATTTTAATTTCATAATTGGGAGCTTAATATGCAAAATGTGGCAACCTTTGTTGACTTACAAAAATCAGCTCAAAAGTGACCCAATTTTAGTAATTCATTAACTATACTTCAAACAAAGGTCAAACACTTAATCAATTATACAAATTATATTGATTAAACTTCAAATACCTACTAATCGAAAATTGATCCAATTTTAGAAAACTAACTTTTTCTTAAGCATTTCTTTGAAATCATTATATCATTCCATATTTTGAAAAATCGCTCTGTCACATTGATCGTCAAAATCAATTGAACCATATTACTAAAGATAATAATAATAATTTAGCGCTGCTTTTAACTGCATAAATGTAATTCTCGATAGGTACATTCTATTTATGCTATTATTAGTATTATTTCAGGTTTCTAAAATGATAGAATACTTTTTTTACTTTTTGAGATAATTAATATATACTAAAGGAAAAAATATAAATATACCGTTGGTAACATTCGTTTCTATTTTTAATTCAATAAAAAATGAGGTATATATACGAGACAAAATACCTAAGTATCGTTTTTACAGCTCAATTAGAATTATATCTTTATCAAGACGGCATTATTTAATATATATATATAGAGAGAGAGAGAACAAATATTAACACCAAGTTCACATTAGTAAGCAGTCTCGCCTTATACCGGAGTAAGCGTGCACCATTTATTTAAATATATCCTCCAGTTGATGTTTTTTTTTCTTTTTCGAAAGGCAAAAATAGGACGCGCTATCTTCGAAGAGTTATAATATGAGATTTTGTCTACTCTTTCAGGTTCCTCAATCTCTGACATCTCCACCCCTCCTTCGTTCTTATCTCTCCAGTGGCATCAGATAGACCCTACCAGAGACAGGAGAGAACGCGCTCGCTCACCCCAACACTTATATTGGTCCAGCCAAACCTCCTCGAAGTAAAGTTACTTAAGAATAAACTACATAAACAGAGTTTCGTGCAAAAAATAATCCCATATTTTTGGGAATAATTGAAGCCATATAATGAAGTAAGAGATGGATAAATTGAGATGATAAATTGAAAATCTCTTCTCTCTCTCTCTCTCTCTCTCTCTCTCTCTCTCCTACTCAGTAGCTGGACAGATAGGTACAATACAGCAGAGATAGCTTGCCTAGTATGTTTATGATGCTACTGTTGATAATGATCCAGCAATTTCACTTATATAATATGTATGTATCTCACAAAATGCAAGGTAATAATAAATAATACTACGGAGCCGATATGCGTTCTCTTCGACATAGTTTTGCTCACCCCAGAAAAGAACTTCTTATTATTGTTGTAATCTCATACCTTCTCTCCTGCCTCCTCTCTCTCGCACTCTCTCAAAAATAAATCCTACCGTTTCACTCGACAAATATGCAATAGTTCGTCGAGCGAATCCCCCCCCAGATGATAGACTAGTATTGGGGACGCGAGGCCAGTGCATGATAGTTTCTCACTTACTGGAAAGAATTACGTGCATTTCCAATTCCGAATCTATTATCGAGTGAACGATTATTGGCATCTGGTAATTTGAGATTGAAATTGGTCCGTTGGTCTCTCATTCATATTCCTCGCTAGCTGCACGCTCGTTGTACCAGCAAGTGTCAGCTGAAATGTGTGCTTCCTAGTGACATTTATGAATGAAATATTTATGCGTTAAAAATGCAAAATTTTTTAGAATTTTTTTTCGAACTACGACATAAATATTATTAATTACTTTGGTCTGCTAGTTTTCTCCCTGCATGACTGCCTAGATTTAATAAACACTTTTTGCTAATATTGTATGTACTAATATTATTTTAGTATATTTAGTAAATATTTACTAAGTGTAGAATAACAAAGTTAGAATTTTAAAAATATCAATTCCGGAATACATAAAAAATAATGCTCAGTTTAAAGACAAATAGTTATATTATAGTTGTCAGCATCAATTGATTTGTACGTAGATATTTTTTTATATTTCCTTTGTCTTTCTAAACAGTAGTTCATAAATAATTGGAATATTTTTTAAATGTAACATATGTAACATATGTAATACATTTCGTATTTTAAATACATTTTGACATTTATAGCTGCTATTAGTTTGATATCAATTTATCATTATATCTTCAGATGATTATTTCAAATGTAATCTATATTTACGGAATAAAAATATTTATATTATGGTCAATCATATTTTCATTAAATTCAATTTAAAATATGATTTTATAGATTCGATTTATCTTTTTTTGCCTTTTATTTATAGTGTTTCCTGGTCCACTCATAAGGAATCATTTATTATTTATCACTCATTGTTGTACTTGTATATTGTGATTTAAATGTTATCTATTGTCTAATGTTTGCTGAATTTGTTTTACATTAAGAATGTACTCCACCCCCTCCCCCGTACAGCCGTTTTGTAGTCATACATACACTGTGCAGTGCAGAATTATTACCCATAATCCCCCACCATAGAAATTAATCTACTATTAACACATAGAATGTTAGTATAGTAAAACAAATATCTATGATCCCCACTATATTGGACATTTGGAAACTACCACCGTAAAATGGATTAAATGGGATACTAAACTCTAAACAACAGCTCTACGCAGCATACAGATATACATATATACATACATAAACATAGCAGAGATAGAACAATGAGCAGGTAAATCAATACACCACGTAACCAGATAAATAAACGTAGCTACAGAAACGCTGCAAACTGTAAAATCCATACAATTAGAGCGAATAGGAGTTGCTTATAATAAACGTATAATATACCACTACTGTGAGGAAACGGCTAAAAAATTTAAATTTCGGTATTGTATGTCTCGTATGTATGTAGTTGAAGTCTTCCCTGTCGACTTCAATTATTAATCTTTCTAAATGATAAAATGCTTCATTTTTAACACCTGTTTTAAAAGTCATGTTTAGGCTTATTTATATGAAATACCAACAGTGAGAGTAAAAACGTATGCAGATTACAATTGTAATAGTAATATTGAAATAAATTTATTAATCATGCATGACGATAATATGGCTCTAATTATCAATGATTTTTCGATTACTAGGCTAATGTTATGTAATAATAACTTATAAATACTGTAATACTAACATTCTACTAGGTATATGTAATCAACTTTTCCATATTATATATTTATTAAACTATTTTTATTATAATGTAAGATAACTGAGCGGTACTTCTGCACAAGGTTTGCTCAGCATTTTCCTCCTCCATGTTATAATTACTATTTTATGTACTTACTCTGTAATCAATTTCCCTTCGGCTCTCATTAGTACTTCGATGTTCTTACTTAGATAGAATCTTACAGCACACTATGTATGGGGATATTAAGAATTTATTAGCATTCCTTGTTTATGAAGATGTTGGATACTAATATCTCATATTTGTCATGTACTCACATTGTGAATTATTGATGTTATTAGGCAATGTTATCAAAGATTATTAATTTAATAAAAATGTCCTATGCAGAAATTAATCTTTTTATAATCGCACTTTCAATTAAATACTTATATTTACACATAGATATGAAGAAGAAATACTACAAATACTAAGAGTTTTAATTATGCTCTATTTATTATCAATTTTTCACTCTCATGTACTATATGTACACTTATATTAAAAATAACATTTGTACAGAAAACATTTATAAACATTAGTTTCAACAATATACAATTTGTAATATTTGCTCATGATGCTGTATTATTTATTCCACAATTAAGTCCAACTGCTCAGATAATGTGTTCAAGCTTAATTATATTGCTGTTAATACAATTATTAACACTGCTCTAAATAAGTATCGGTAAAGCAAATTTTTACAATTATTTACTAAATTATTTTTGTCACATTCAGTCAGTCCAATTCTGAAAACACTTTGTGTAAAGGTACGCGCATGGCCAGTTTAACACACCATTCACATAAATATTTAACAAGGTTTGCAGTGTTTTGAATTTTTCTGTCTTCCCTGAATTTTGAAATATTGTGTCAACATTCGATGTGGCCTTGTCGACATTTGATCTGATTAATTGTGCTATCTAAAATATTTGTAATATTAAACGTTTTTATTCTATTTGATCTGACGTCGACGCATTTGCTCTGTCCCTATCTAAATTTGATCAAGAAAACCTTTCGGTTGTAATTTATTCATTATTTTTTTATATTCTTTATCTTGTTTTATATTGAAGAAAATAAATATTTGCATTTTAGCAACTTCACTTTCAATTATATTCTTCAAACAGTTTTTAGAGTTAGGATTTTTTATTTTAGTTTAAAACATTTTAATTCTTCTGAAATATTAAACAGTGGAAGTTTTCTTGATTTAACAGACAATTCTTAGAAACATTTCAGTTTAGGTTTATACGAGATAATAGTTTCTAGCTAGCACAGTTTTATAGGGATATATTATTTTATATATCTAATCCAATATTTTATCTATGCGCAGTAAAAATAAATCATACAACTTATATCCTGCAGTCGAAAACTATGTCTTATAAAATTAGCTCTTTAAATTCTGTAAGAAACAAAACTTTTTTGGAAAACAAAGTCCTTAATGTACCGCTGAATGTGCCACATTTAACTGACAAACTTTTTGAAGCATTATTCTTAATAAAGTACTTACTAGAATATTTGTAACAAAAATTAATTTTGCAAACAACATTACAACTAGTATTTCAACAAACACGCGCTATTGAGACTTTTTAAATGTCCTAGTATGCACACACATCCTGTAATGTATCGGATATAATTTAAATACAGATAATTCATCTCATTTACATAGAAGGCAAATATCATATTCAGTTATATAGTATGGGCAAATTAAATTGGAACAATTGAACACTTATTCCAATACATATTTCAAATTAACAGTTGAACGGCCAAGGAGGGGGGGTAAAAAATACATACATTTTGTATTGACTCTCGTGGATCCCTAAATTCTCAACCAAATGAATTGAAGCTCCCTAACACGGGCTAAAATTTTGTTGCAAAACTCTCTGGTTGAGTAAATTTTTTGTCAGACGTCTCCTTCAGGTACTCCCGGGCCCTCCTGACACCTCCTAAATCGTCGTTGAGACCAAATATTAGAATTCTAATAAAAAGTTTATAGTAAATATTTCAGATGAATAAAAGGCTGATTCAAGGTTTCCAATGGTAGATACAGGTAGCCATATGCTTTAAATCACTTGTTGGGCCCCTGGAATGTCCAGAACGTCCAGAACGTCAGAGAATACTCTTTGCATACTATTTCATTAGTATAATGCATTCAAAAATAAGCAATCAAATATATTTGTCAACTGGTAGCATTTATGATCATTAGGAGTGGCTTTGAAGTCTGTTTAGTTTTTCAAAAAGCTCCTGACGTCACCATATGGATCGTTGGGGACGTGAAAGATTTCTCCTGAGAACTTAGAAGAACTTATAGAAGAACCCAGATGCTGTAACGGCACTATGAAAAGTCTGTAAACCAATTCAGAATGTAAATATGTTGGACAATTGCTTATGGATGGTCTATATATACTTTATAAGGATCGTTTAACTCTTTTAGTCCATGAACAGTGACTTGAAGACCATCTCCTGAAGGTCCAGGACGGACCTAGATGCTACAACTGAATACTAAAACGTGTATAATAAAATATTAATTGCGGAAATCATATACCTTCAATATTGGTTGTTTAAAACGTTTTTGTAAATGATCAGCTATTTTCATTTTGAAGCAGTCACACAACGAACATCTCCTGAAGATCTTGATGCTATGGACATTACAGCAAAAGCATACCAAACAACGCTATATGTCAGCTGGGTATTATTATACTATAAACTAGACTGTGGTAGTGATCCAATGTTATTACGAGATTAAAATAGAAAAAAATATTATATTTCCGAAATTTTGCCATTTTGGGACTTCAGGGCAGCCTTGTTGGACCATCAAGGCGGTGAGAGATGGCGATGGGATCCATCAGGCTGGAGTTCTCTCATAATTTGGGATACTGGGATGTAAATGTCATCAATTTTGTGATTGTTTTCTTGATTTTGCTGTCATTTCTAAAAAGTGGGTATTTTTTACCCCCGGCCACCCCCCTTGGCCATTCTATTGTTAAACAGTCAACGCCTTATATTGTATTTGATACATATCAATATCATCGTGCGATATTTCCTTGTTCTAGCATTTCACAATATAATTTTAAATATATCTCAACAAAAATATATATGTATATACAAATGTATTTCCAACAATAAGTAGATTGATACATTATATCAATATCAAATTTGGCTTATTAACCGTAATAAACAATCACACAATCTAGAAAATATAGGTTTTAATTAAAATTATTTTATTTGTCTTTTAATGTATAATGAGGACAATAAAAAATTAATATATATAACTGCAACATTTTTGCGTGGTTTTATCTGATTGAATTACCTACGTTACTTTGTGACGTTTACTTTTTTAGCGATGAAAAAACAATGCCGAAAGATAAAATCCCGCGCTCAAACTTCCAACCATTTTCTATAAATAATATAACTAAAATGATATCTTAATTATCACTTTCTTAATCCAGGTCATCTACACGACATTGTCAATGTACCACGATAATGTACTTTACAATTGTACGGGTCGGCTATTCATATTCAAATGGTGCAGAAGCGGAAGATCATTCACAATTTATTAGGCATAATTAACAGTAACACAAATAAATAAGTAGATATCAAAAAATTTACATTCTTTTGGTGGATTGTTATATTATTTACAACACTTTAAACTGGGTAGGCAACCTCTTAAAAAGAGACAATTTGCATACATTTTTTGCAGTCTGAATATATAATGGGACTTCTTAATTGGTTATTTGCGTCTAATTTACCAAAAGTAAGATACATTTTGGAGTAATTAATTATTTATTTCAAAATAATACAGATAACTACATGAAAGAATCAACAATTAGGTAATTATTTACAATTTAAAGTTATTTCACGGAGAATGCTGTCTTGTTGATCTTATTTATCGTAACTTTAATCACATTCCATATCCAGATTCAAATGCAAAAACTAAAATATCGTAAAACTGGGATGTTGACCTGTCAAAAGTAGGCTCCACTCAGTAACCTAGCCTTAATGTGTTCTTTTCGGATAATTGTGTTTGATTTTTATAATTAATTACTTACATAGCTTTTCAATAAATCAAGAAGCTCATTAAACCACGTAATTTACACTACAATGTCACAATTATACGATTAGACTAATTTAGTGAAGTGCATATTTTTATATCCGTATATTTAATATGTAGATATAATTACAAACTATACACATAAGCATTTTAATATAAAATAATTTGTAGTTTCTATTTCTTTAAACCAATTATTATAAATATATATCGAATGATTTTTAAACTTCTATTTTCACTCTACATAAATCAATACTTGAATAATTTTTAGTATATTTGTTAAATCTATAAATTCGCTTTTTTGCCTATTGTTATTAAAATTTAAATATTTGAAATCCCCAGTGGCGACGCCAACCTCTAAATTCAAGGGGGGGGTCTAGCCTTTTAGGGGCACATGCAGAATCTGCAGGGGGCGCTTACATGATCTAAAGCTGGCGCCTACAGGATTATAATTTTAGAATAGTAATAGTAATAGTTTTAAAATTTCAGTTAGCTAATTATCAACAAGACGAAATAATTATTATATCCATGGACATTAATCAATGTATACATAGAATGGTAATCTAAAATAGTTCTTTGAAAATATTGTGCATTTTATAATTATGGTCAACATAATACCTTCAAAAATTAAGTATAAGTATGCTGCTAACTCATTTACATATTATTATAGAAAAAATATCTCAATATAGTAGTTTTTACATCTTTTTTATCGTGATAATTAAAAACCTAGAAGGATCTATATTTAAGCACAAACTTACTTCTTCAAATGTTAAACCATTTTTTAGATACTCAATGTGAGCCAATCTATGTATGTATATAAAGTAAAACAAATATCTATGATTATACCATATTAAATATACCTACCTGTAATAACCGTTCTGTTCGTAATGATATATATATCACATTATTATCATACTATTATATCATGTTGCATTCGATATATATATGCATGAAGTAAGTATTAGGTCTCGTTAATTGAGTATATGACTGGCTAAAAGTATTGATAAAGTGACACGAAATGAGTGTCAGAAAATGTGATACATTTTTTACAAAATATAACTAGATAAATAAAAGCCATATGAAACGTGCACGCCCTTAAAATCCTATTTCCCGGGAGAAAAGAGTCAGCTATCGTTCATAATATTCGATTTATTAATAAATTAAAAAGACTAAATTTAGTTATAGTGTTACATACCTTTTTTTTATTTCAGAATATAAAATTGATTAAAGATTAACGTATTACTGCATAAAACTGTTTGGCCGAATACTGAATATGACACAAGTTATTCTTCCAATTGTTGGTATATATTGTCGCGAAATTCTTTATTATTATTAGATATGAATGTTCAAAAGAACGTAACAATTTAATATTAATATAAACTATACCTTTAGATTATATTGATTGTTACATACGAGTACAATACGAGTATAAATGACATAACTCAATTTTTATCAGATTAAACAAAGATTAAAAGGATATCAAGTTTTCCTTAGATAATGTAAAACCTTAAGGATACTTCCAAGCATACAGGCAAGCAAATCATAGTCTTCATTCATGAATAATGTGAT
Organism: Invenusta paracnida; assembly: GCA_036023295.1. NCBI lineage: Eukaryota > Metazoa > Platyhelminthes > Proseriata > Coelogynoporidae > Invenusta > Invenusta paracnida. The sequence goes on from JAYRBW010092092.1 coordinate 12,596, forward strand.
TCATTGTCTTTCGCAGATCTCAATTGGTGCCTGTATGGGGCCTTAAAATACAAAATATAAGGGAAAGCTGCATTTTCCGTCCGGCATATAACAGGTGAACAGTTGGTAATGTGGTACTTTTTTAGAAGAAGACAAAAATCCGATAACATTACTAATTAAGTTGAAAAAAAAACAAATCCCACCGTCGAAAACAAATAGAGCTTTTACTCTTTAAGAAGTTAGTCATTATTTTAATTCCTTTCCTAAAGATCCCCAAACCCCTAATTAGGGGATCCGCCCCTTGAACGACAAATCTAACTCTAAATGACAAAGATTCTAAATTGAGAAAGACTGCTGCAAAACTTACTATAAAATGAAGTTTTTTATTTATTCTACAAATATCATTCGGAGACACTTTCTTGCTTACGTCTTTAGATGTATTATTAGATTTAAAAAGTAAAAAGTATTATTTAGAGGCTCGGCTCACCGCCTCGCAATACCTGACGCGAGATCGTTATGATGCCCCTCCTATTAGATTGCCCCTCCTCCCCAGCGCAATAATGATTATCTTCCGCCGCCTCTGAGGTCTAAAATACAGTTTAAACGCTTCTTAATATAGTGCAACAATGTTTTCACTTTGTTACAATTTTCTTTTTAAGAAATCTACCATTCAGACAGCGCTTATAACTATGTTGACTATAATGAGCTTAATTATACACTGAAAATGCATCCCACGTTGTATAGAGAATGCAAATTTAGCAACAAATGTAATTTTTCTTCATTACTATAATATGTCGATTGATTTAAAAGCTGATATAGCATATAGGGGGTTAAGCGCCAGATCTCATCTTCTTTGCATCACCTTCTGCACCTGTCTTCGGCGGTGACATTTTTAATAAGCAAAAAAATTAATTTAGCATCACCTGAAAAACTCTTATTTTGTATAGTAATGTATTGTGTATCAATTTCTTTTATTGATAAGCCACTTTAAGCGTAATAAATATGGGTATTAGGATTAAGGAATCTTATGTGGAAAATATTTATTGATTTATGTGCTGCTTTAGATGGTTATTGTGAGATATATAATTAATGAATTTGTTTATTCAAATACTTAGGGGGTAAATATTTGTGCCCTATATATTGACATATTATATATAACAATATTTATATAATATATTATACTCATATACTTTACTACTTTTACAGAAAGAACACGTCTTCTATCAATTGCCATCAGCTTTTTCCTTGATATATCGGTGATATGCGCCTTTATGCTTATTAAATATTGATAATTAGTATTAAGACACAGGATAGATTAACTAAATATATGCATAAGTATATCGATTTTAAGATTTTAAAAGGCATGTTAATTATAACATCTACGTATCTAAATTAGTTAATTGCTTCGTATATATAGAAAATTAATGTATTTTATAATAAATAGCAGAAAAATCTCCAAAATTCGTGAGTAACATTTTTAATCCTAGCAAAAATATTCAATTTTATCCCCGAAATAAACGATTGATTTATACAATATTAATAATGTGAGAATATTTCTTAACAAAACTAATATTCGAAAAACAAATTATATATTGCGTAATCATTATGTTAGTTTAATTTAATTTATGATAAATAAAATCATTTATAAATACACATTGCACTATATACTGATAAATTAATAATACATCCATTAAGCATTCTTGCGTTACCTTCAAGTGTAATTATAAATAAAAAGAGTATTGTAATTGCTTTACATTAAATGATTAAATAATAGAAAACTAGAAAAAAATATGATTAAAATGGTATAATTAGCTAAATAAAATGAAAAAAATGTTATATACTTAAAAAATACATTTTCTGTGTGTACATAAAATAAAACATATTATATACTGTGAAGTATAATATGTAATATGCATTTTTTATTAATCAAGGCACTAAAACAATATATCTTTACAAACGGTAGATTAAATATCCCTGAATATGTATCATTTAGGCGTTTGATGAAATAGATTTAAGTAACAAAATATATTATTTTGGCATTTTTATATATCAGTAAGAGCAGAGTATTTGTAATCAAATATTTATTGCTTAAACTATTCATTAAAACAGAATAAAAAGCTTTTTTTAAGAATGCTCATTTCAATTTGCATTTTTCTATTTTAAATATAAACAATTATTATTAAAACAATGCCCACTTAGATGTAGCATAATTTAACTGTTTCTCTGTGTACCTATGTATATCAGCTATACAAGGAATGCTACTAAAACAATGATCATTTCATTTATAATATATAGAGAAAGCCTCTGGCTCATCTTTACATGAACTGGTGAACAATTGATCACTAGGCAGGCGCTAGTTATTCAAACATTAAATTTTATTTAAAACGTATCAACCGATTGAAACAAAAAATAACTAATATAAAAGGGAACTACATACTAAAAGATGGCATCGGAAGCGTTATATGTATAACATTTGGATAGTCTTGTATACATATATACAGTTGTAGTAATAGAGTATAATTCAATTTGGGCTGCGGCTTATTATTTGAATTATATCCGTGAATCATGAATTTTTATTAAAACAATAATAATATATAATTAGAATAACTTCTAAAATAATGAAAGATACTTTTTATTTATATTTTAATTCTTCTATGTAATTATTTTGTGATTTTGGAGCAACACTTTTGTTTAAATATTTGTAGCTTTACATTTTATTGATCTATGCATTATTTCATTATATACGCAACCTTTAATTGTCAGTTATACAATTCAAGTTTTATGCAGTGCTGAAAACACATTTAGTTAACGCGTTTACTTTTTTAACCCTATACCCATTCCTGGGGATAGTCAAATTTTCCAAAATAAAGTTTTACAACTGTTATCACTGTAATCACTGTTATGTCCCAAAGGGGCCGGTCACGTGGCCACACTCTGAAAGTACACCCTTTCGTCAAGAATGAGTAAATAGGTACATACGTTTTTTATATAAAATGCGTATCTTTCTCAAACTTGATAAAATTCTGATTCATTAATTGCTTGTAATAATTAATGAAGTACAATAAAAATAGGTTTTCATACTTGAAACATGAACACATTTATTTCAAAATTTAATTTATGTGTTTACCTTTTTGCTATATTTTTTATCATTTTTACAATAGAATATGTTACAAAACAAATTCGTTTAACTACATGCAAAGTTTCCGATCTCTCTACTTAAATAGAAAGATTTTAGAGGAATTCTAATAATCGCCCCCACCCCCCTCCGCAAAAATAATACTAGTATTAGGGGGTTAACTAAAACGTATAATTTTTAATTCTCCAAGCGTAATTATTGCTTCACAAATATTTTAGCACAGCTGTATTAAGTTGATAATGATGGACGTTAAAATATTTATATATATAAGATATAACAATTTGTATATATTTCCCGACAAAATCATCAGATTAAAAAGTAGAAAAGTATTTTTATGAATTTAACAGAAATTAACTTTTCTGTGAATTAAATATGTATATATCCAAGTGTAATAAAATACACCGTCAATACAGTACAACTGTCAACAAAACATTAGTTTCATTTTGCACGAAATGGCGAATTATTTAAGGAAGTAACAGAACACAAAGTATTGTCAGAATAATGAAGCAAATAAAAGTACAACTTAAAGATAGCATACATCCATGTATGTACTAGTATAAGTATAAGTATTAAGTCTTAATCCTTTTTTAAACAAGTAAACGCAATACTGTCTCACTGTGTCATTTTACTTGTAATAAAGGTTATTTCAGTTCTAAATCTATACATCTATAATATGCAAAATACAATGTTCATGTGCATACGCGTGTGAATAAACTTTTTAAATAGTTAAGTGTAAAGTGTAAAACAAAACATTCACCGTTTTAACAATATGGAACAGTATAAATAGTAAGGATGCAAACTATGAATTAAGGAATTCAAATTAAACAATATTATTGATAAAACAGCCTGATGATTCTTATGAAATCTTTCTTTTTACACATGGAATAATGAACATTTTATTTCGTATTGACAGCTATAACGGTGTCTTGCTTATCATTTCAATTTAAAAAAAGACAAAATAGGTTGAATTACTTTTGTGTGCTTTGTTTTCAAAAAACTATATTTGTTTGTTTTCTATATAATAACTACATCGATAAATATGATTTAAAGAAAACCAAAGTGTCAAAATAATGTCAACACGGTTATATACGTCTTAAACATACGTCTTACATAGTATACGTCTTTATACGTCCTTTTTTAAATTCTAACATAAATATTTTAAAGTTACTCTAAAGTGTAGAAAATATTATTTATTTTTTATAAATGCAGTTAAATGTAATGTCATATAAAAAATGATGACTATAAGAACTATGCGTCCATACTGACATTAATATAATGTCAGTTTAAATGCAAATCGACTAAATACCAATTTTGTAAAAATATATTAATATATCTCAGAAAATGTTCTGACATTACCCATAATTGTAAAAAAAAGGGTTGTTGTATAAAAACACTTTATTGGGTATAAATGTTTTTATTAAAATAACATTTATATTCAATATTGTTTTTTACACAACAACCTTTTTTATATTATATTATATTTTTATTTATACGTATACAAATTATTATGCCAAGTTTGTTGACAGAATATTCAACAAATATCATGGACATCTAGATATTACATCTAGCTAGCAGTCTATCTTAAATATGAATGACTTAATATTAGCTAATTGCACTCTTGTTTACAGTATAGTTAAGAAGCAACCATTACAAGAAGAAACATGAGGATTCAGCCTTGCATTTGTATGGAAGACTCTACCATCGATGGTACAGCAACCTTTATAAGACTCGTATAATGACGTAATAATGCATTAATTGGTGTTATACTACAGAAATAAATCAATATACATATAGAATGGCTATCTAAACTATTTTCATTGAAAACTTTGTAAATTTACGATTGTGGTCAACATGTAAATTAACAAATAGACTACCTCGTTTACATATTATTATTTATTTCGTCATGTAAATCAGTGAAACGGACTATAGAATTCATTTACGACTATTTAGATATTATTTAATTACAACACCCGACAAACTATACGAAAAATGTTATGGCAGAAAATCATATTTTATTCATAAATCTCATTTTCGCTTTCTCATCTTACTGTTATAGGACAATTACCAGCATGTAGTATACTAAATATATGTGAAGTTAAAACGTATTATTATAAAATATATATTTATGGAATAATTCATTAAACAATATTATGAAATAATTGCCATTATTATTTGAAATTATAGACAAAAATATTTCAATATTTGTACCTATTGTTTTTATCGTGATTATCAAACACATGGAAAGAATCTTGATTTTTTATTACAATTAGTTTCTTTTCAAATTGTTACGCCATTTTCTCAGATAGTGAAATAAGCATTTATGTATTATACATAATATGGTTAGCTGCACAGTTACAAAAACGAAAAGTTCAGTGTTTCGGATTGTATTATAGGTACAATAAATCACTATTCTCCATTTTAACTGATATTTAACAGTGGTGTGATATTGTCTACTCGCACTATTAATAATGAATCTAACTTTCTTCTAGTTAGTTTATACTAATTTTTTATAATGCAAGAATTAAGCCACAGTAAACATAATAGGTAGCATATTATTTTACACTGTAATATATATAATAATATAAAAATAATATTTACATCCATAATATTAGCTACTATTGAATAATTTTCAAAAGCTTAAAAAATGGATAAAATATATTATAAGATTTTTTATTCAAATAAGAAAGACTGCTCACATTTATTAATTACAGTATTGTATATTAGATTATATACGATAATTCTGTCTGTCTGTCGGCTTCGTCAGGAGTGATGTGGGTCGCCACAAGCCTGCCGAATAACACCGCGCCACCGGACTCTGTCATCGCACGCTCTGATGTTGTTGATTAGATTCCTTCTTGTCCAATTTGTGATGTTGTCAGTGAATGAAGTCATTGGCCTGCCTCGTCTTCTTCTGCCCTCCATTTTTCCTTGCACCATGGTTCTCATAATGTTACATTTCTTGTGACGGATGGCATGTCCAAAATTTTTCAATTTTCGCTTTTGCATTATCGCAAAGAGAGATAATTTTGTGCCATGTTGTAACAATATGCTATCGTTGGTCCTTCTTTCCGTTCAACTGATTCTCAACATTCTACAATAAAACCACATCTCTGCAGCTTTGATCGACTTTTCATCAGCTTTGTGAACTGTCCATCCTTCGCTACCATATATCATGACTTACCACACAACCAATACGATAATTAAGCGAAATAATTCATTCACAAACCATGCTTGTTTTACAATATAAATAGATGTATTTATATTATAAACGATTTACAATATTTTTGTTAATTATAACTTCGCAGGGAAAATAAATCAGCGAGAAATAAATTCTTCATTTTTCTTTGTTTACACGCTACATAATTGGCTATTTTATTCATAGTCAATGCGATGGCGTTTAATCGGTTTTGCATCTAAACCCTTCAAATGTCACAAAAAATGTACACAAATATATTTTTTGAACTGGACATATATATCTATCTTAATTATTTTCCATTTAATGTTCACAAATAGTTAGTTAATTTACATTAAGTAAATCTGAAATACTTCATGAAACACTTTAGTAAGTTAGTGTTGATAAATTGATCTAATCTTGACACTTTAATCTCTCCTCATTCTACCTCAAACTGTTCGTTTAACCTTTGACTTGTTAACCTTGGCTGTAAATACGTCAAGGAAATTTTGGCTTGTTTGAGACGTACTAAGACTTGAACAATTTAAATCGCTATATTTTTTCTATTTATCACAAGATGTTGCAAAATGAACTCTATATTTCTTATAAATCAAGTCTAAGACTTTTTAATCAACTTGTCATGTTTTAATTTTAAATGTTCAACAACATTTATGGTTACAGGAAAATCATAATTGATTCGCGGTTTATGTATATTTTTGTAGTTAGATAATTGTAAATAATTAATTGGATTTTTTAATTTAGATAAATATGTTAATATTTATAAATTTGTATTTAAGCAAAACGTTGTTTTTGAAAGTGAAAATTATAGTACATTTTTAAACTAATTGCTTTCGTTATAATTTGGAAGCAAACATATATGAAGAAAATAATTTTCGCCATTTGAAACCTAATTTAAATTAAATTAATTTTAAATATGTTCATATCAAACCAAGCTCTACCAAATAAGCTCTGATAAAAATCTACTAAAAATATAAATTTTAACAATACAACATGAATATCTTGTTTTTGTAACAAAAGTCTTGGTAATTATTAATTTACATTTAATTCATATCGTAGATTGTAGGTAGTATTTGTCACAATTTTCCACTGATTGCAATTATTTCATTTTTTTAAATCTTAGTTAATATCTTATTTTAAAATAAAAGAAACCTCAATCATTTTCAAATACAAATAAATGCTACGTAAGATACAAGAAAAAGGAGTAAAACAGTAGCCAAAACAGCAAAATTGATCGCAAAATTCTTCTTTAAAATATTGATTTCAAAATCTGTCAACAATTTTGAGTGAATACTATTTTATAAATATGCTTTCATTATCTACATTATTATAAAATGTGTATATTGTGAATATTTTTATAAGCGCAATACATCTGTGCAAGCTGTATGTCGATAAACAATCGCGCAACTAAATAGGAATTTATTACCGTTATTTACATGTTTATTTTTAAATGTTTGCACTTCGGTTGGTAGCCGACATAAATTATATCTACAATTCTTGCCTTAGAAAGTTATTCTATAAATCAGCCAATTGTTATCAACATGTAGACATGACGAAAGCTAAAAGTGCCGGCATCAAGATACACATACACACGCATATACATTGCGTTAGTTGATGAAAGTTGACCATTGATTAATTTTTTAATGTACATAAATTAAACGTTAAACAAATATATAAACGACTCTGCATATTCAAAAATAGATTTAAATTACAAGTTTTAGACAGACGATACCGCAACGAGTCATTTATTTAGAAAATAACATTTTAAATTTTTGCCAAAAGAAGAATTATTTTTATTTGCTTCACTATAATGGTAAATTTATGATATTTCGCTAGAATTTTCAAATAATAATAGACAAATTTTACAATTAAAAATTCACATCTGAAAATCCAATCACTTAAAAATAATGAAATCATTATTATGGATGAATTATATTTTTGCACGATGCATATTGAGTTCATCCCTGAGCTACCAATCCACCGAGCTCTGAATGAGATCAAGCAATTACGATATTTGCATTTATAACATGATATGCAGACCTTATTTTGATACTTTTTGCATGTCAGTGATAAACTCCATATATGTAATACTATTAATTAATTACGACAAACATAACTAGTGATTATCAATTAATGTAATACTCATTTTATTATTAGTATTATTATTAGGTTAAAAAAGCAATGATTAATAGTTACATTCTTGTTTTGACAACTATCGACTTGTGAGTACCCACTATCCAATTGTTTATCAGCTAGA
>JAYRBW010092103.1:0-21145 GCA_036023295.1 Invenusta paracnida
TCACCCATTCCATCGCACTCATTTTTGAATTCTGCAGTTTCGCCAAAATTCCATATTACCTTCATGTTGTACTTTTCAACAAAAATAGAAGCATCTCTCAAGGTATGACGACTTCGGAATTGGCTGGAGCACCCATTAAAACAGAATCGATCAACTTTAAAAAGATACCTATGTGGTACACGCTTTACCATAGAGTAATAATTCAAGAGTATTCACTCTTATTGATTCTGTATGCAGTTTAATACTAAACTCTTTGCCTACACGAAAGCTTTTGCAAAACAATATTTTAAGATCTTAATGGTTTATATAGTAAAACAGTTTTATATATAAATGGAAGAACTTACATTTTACGGACAACATATTAATGTTAAAATTGCTTGAATATACTTATTTGCTATTATAAGAATTAATTTAATATAAATATAAAATACTACTTTTCCTTAGCCATTTATGTAAAATTTATTGAAATAAAACGATATTTATTGACGAAAATTTACAGCGTGATGTATATTAAATCAATAAGAGTGAATAATCTTCTTATCATTACTCTACGCACTTCACATGGTAAAATATAGAGGTTTATAACATGCATGAAATCGATAAAATATGAATTTATGAAATATACGAAGTAAAAAGCAGTGGCGGCAGAAGTGAGATATTTAGTGCACATTAGGTGGGGCGGGGCATGGAGGGTATTTTTATCCGCCCTAGCCCCTTCAGAGATACCTTTATATTCGGTCGAAATATCCCCCAAACACATGTGGCCCCGGCAGCCCTAAACTGCTTCCGCCACCATTGAAAAGTTATTAGAAAATATTCAAATAATGATATCACGTGCGCGAACTTTATTTGAAAATTGTTAAATGTTATAATTTTTTTATTAGTTCAAATGATCTGTATAAGAATTAAATCTTAAACAATGTAACTTTTTGAGGTCTATTATTTAGTCTGAAAAAGAATCCCATTTACATAGGTTTTCATACTGTTCTAAAAGTATCACGATAATTTGGCTCCTATTTTTTCCCAATATTTTCCCTTTTGCAAAAAAATCTGTAGTTTCAAGTAAACAATTATATGTTTAAGATTTGTAGATCATGATATTCATAGATAATAAACATAATAATTTTATATAAACAAGTGTTATCTGTATACATGGCTTGCATCACGAACATAGTATCACGTGCGCGAACTTATATAAATCATTACTTAACATGATATATTTTTGAATAAATGATGGTTAGTGAAATTACTATGTATTTAAACCATTGCTACAATAAATAGCTATTATTAGTAATAAACATTTTTATCAAAATCATTACTTGGTGATACGTTCTATGCTTATCACGAATGAGAAAGTTTATCGCACAATAAAAAGTATAACACTTACCAGCGTATAAATCCGTATTTGAAATAAAAATGAATTTATCTAGCACTAGTTTACGACAGTGAAGATTATTGACTATGAAAAATCCATAGATATTCAAATTTTAAACAATATATTAGCTGTTCACAGCTTACAATTTAAAATAGTCCTATAAAATCGATATTTATAAACAGCATTAGACAGTTGGATTTTAAATTTTCTGCACTTAAGCTTAATTAAACCTTGACTGCATATCATATCAATAAAATGTTAGCAATATTTTCTTTCATTTATATGTATTCTTAGAAATGTTTATTAAACACATATTTTCCATATACATTTTCAAATTACCCATTTTCATTTTTATTCTGAAGAAACAGATACTTTTAGCCTATATTTTGATATATAAACATCTCTAATATTTTAACTGGTTATCAAAACATCATGAAATTTATATATCATTTAGACTATGATGTTAGCCAAATTTCTGACAGCAGTTTTGTGTGTTTATAAAATAGTAAGACATAAATAAAACACAGTAACATTTTTTACTTAAATTAATGTCAAATTTGAAGAGTTGGCCTATTGTGAAGTTACCTAATTGGGTTTCTTTAGGTAGGCACGTATTCGGGCCTGTCCCCATAATTGGCAAACTTCCTAAGTAGAGTAGAGTTAGTTTTGAAGACTTCTTGCGTGATTGGAGCGTGGTCCCGTGACCACCGCATTTAGGTGCAAAATAGTGAATATAAATAAAATGTAAATAAAAGTTGAAAATCATTATTTTAGGAAAAGTGACGGCAGCTTTAAACATTACTCTATTTGTTCATTTCATAAAGAGCTATTGTTTTGAAAAAAGGCGATTTCTAATTTTGAGATTTCATCATATATATTTCACTTTGGTAATCCGACGAAAATGGCGAACAACAATTCGAAGAAGTAAATTTGTGGTCAAAATACAAGATCCCTTTTTGCAAATATAATGACCGACAAGTAACGAAACACTGTTGACGCCTTTTAGATGTAAAACATTTGATATTTATTAATAGGTATTGCTTAAGAAGAGATTGGAAGTAAATGTATTAATTCTTATGTTTTAGCTTTACACAATACCTTGACTACTTGCAATATCAATAGTAGTGTGAAGTGCATTTATCTATAATGCGAATATTAAAGGCATTTCTAAAAATTAAATCATTCAAAAAATGGTAACTTACAATATCGATAAACGGAATAAAATAGAACTAAAAACATACCCAGATTGACTGCGGTCATGGAGAATATGACAAACACGAACAGAAGTAGTTTACTGTTCATTCTGTAATAAAAAAGATGACCTGGTATAATAATGTAGGCAGGACCAAAAAACTGTTCAGATTGGCATTTTGAAGTAAAAAAGGTTGGGATAAAAAGGAAAAGGATTTCTTTTTTTTAATTACCTTCTAAATAATTTCAAATAATGCAGAAAGACAAACTGTCAACTTAAAATAAATGAATAAATGATAATATATAAAATCAGGGACAATTGCAATTTCATAGCTGTATTACACGTTTACATATTATTGATCGATAAATAAAAAGTGATGTTCGCCAACGCAGCTCTCCAAAACTATTTAATCAATATTTAATTACTAAGCGCCATAGATAGTTATCTACTCTGTGTATAACTATTCGATGAACCTGAGCAAATAAGCAAAATCAAGAAAACTTATGTTAAAAGCCTTTAAATATATCCATATACAATCGTAATATGCCTCAATAGAAATTGAATGTAATGCAAAAAATAATTGTCTAATTGCCATAAAAATAAGTAATCAAATTATGGTTACTTATGGTAACGGACGGGACTATGCTTTGGTGCGACTGTTCTGGATATATAATCTAGCTAATTAGTAGATTCAAAATATAACGTGGTGAAAGTACCATTGTTATAATTGTCATAATTCGTGATAAAAAGGCAAATTTAATAATCTTATCATTTTTTAAATTACCTTAATTCGTTTATTTTCAAAAAAATATGATAAACTGGAATGAGTAAATTAACTAATAATAATCAAGTACCTATCAGGATTTAAACTTTTTTAGTTAAGTGGCTATCTTATTTGCTCGGTCCTTATTACATATTCCGACTTCCGTGTGTAAATTGAACTGAAAGTATTACTTTTTTTATCAGAATTCTTTTGTCAAGTGACCCAAACACGAAACCGAAACTTCGATTACAATATTAGCGCTTCGTAGCAAGTCGAGATTATCAATGAGCGTTTTCCCAGAGTGGAATCGTTAGGAGCACTCTTTTCGCCGGGAATATGAAACTTTTGGAAAGAACGACTTTTTTGTCACTCTTTAATTAAAAGTGGAACATCAAAACGAAAAATATATTTTAAAGTAAATCGATGTAGACTACAATTTTTAAATGAATCGGTGAATATATAAAATAAACGAAGAAAGTAAATATTATGTATGTAAATAACTTTCTTTAAAACTCAAACTAATATTTTACTGTTATATAAATTCAAATTTATTTTCGCGCTTCGATTTGGACACTGCAGAGGCGTGTCGGGAATCAGATACTTGACCTACTTAATTTCCATGGTTACGTCAAGCGATTTCGACTTTTGGAATAAACGATTCCTAAAGAGCGATATCGGAATCGCTAACGTTTCCACTTTTGGTAAACGCTCAATAAGAGTTTATGCTCATCAGAGTAAATGCATTTATTAGCTAATCGATATTATGAAGAGTGGCTTACCTTGGGCTCGAAGATGGGAGAGTAAACAAGTGAAGTAAGAAAACGATTTGGGCTGTCTATATCTTAGCTGTGATTCTTGGGCGTTTTAAATAACTTTTTTCTGTCTCATTATTGTATCATTACTTTTTTAAAGACATCTTTAAGACAGGTAGAACTTGTAGAACTAAATTTACTTCACAAAACGTGCTTACATACATGTATAATACAGCATTTAACAATGGAGAGGATAAAAGCACTGTTATAGCACGTTCGTCTTTGGTAATAATAATTTATTGAGTACATAGAATGTCACTCTTTTCAGAATCAGAAGAATTGGTGCTCTTATATCTGTTTTATACATGTTCATACTTGCAGCATAGAACGTCAGGCGAACATTTGTGACTTTGAAGGTAAGTTTGGTTTTATAATAATAAAGCTAAATAAAAAACGATCACTTTTGTGAGAATGATCTTATCAACGGAAATATAGATAGGAACATATTTCAATGTTTTCTTATATTTCTCTCTTATTTATTAACAATGTACAATGAATTTAACAATTAAGATGTTTAATCGGTATAACAATAAATGTATCTATTAATTCCTTTTACTACCACTTTAATTAATTAATTTAAATATTTTAAAAATATTTTAAAAAGTTAAAATAAGATTGGTGATAAGTGCAAAATACAGCCATTGATGAAATTTATATTAAACTGGTGCCAAGATTAAATTGTTACGTTGTTGCTTGTGGCGAACGATCCTGTTTTAGACTGGTAGTCCAGAGCACGAGCTGCTGTCGTTCGAACGCACACAATTAATAGTTTAGGGAAGTCAGGAATAAGGCAAACCCACACACACATACAAGTCTATTGGAGGTATATTGAGTATACCACAAGACTCAGCAAGAATAATACTTCCGTCACAGGTATTGATGAGGATAACATGTGATTACAAGAGAGAATAGGCTGAACGCCATTTAGTAAGATGGCGGACTTTGAGAGAAGGTTTGTAATTCCCGCTTCTTCCGAGGGAACCTTTTGAGGTCTCTAATTGGCTGGAGGTGGTATAGCCTTACCTAGCTCCTCCAGCGCGGGATAGTTTGGGACTCAACTCTTCTGAACGTTACAACTCCCCCAAGACAAATCCGAGAACGGTAGTGGAGAAAAATAACCACCGTCCAGAGTGTCAGAGAGAGCTGGGGAATGGGCCAGACATAGACATCTATATATAGCCACTAGAAGCTATTATTAAGAAGTCCATGGGCCAGACAAGGTCCTAAAAAGAAACGTTAAGAGAAGAAATATAGGGAGGGAGGACCAGAGTTCAAGGGACGACTATTGGGCAGGCCGTTCTTCTGCAAAAGTTGTTAGAGCGATGACTAGTCGGAAGTTAACATTGGAAAGCTAAAGGCAAAGTTGTCCACGATGTGACTAATGAGTAGGTCACATAACTACCAAGGGGAGTGTGTTGTGTGTGTATGTGTGAAAAAGAACAAAAATGAGCGATAAGCCGCATAAAGAAAAGAGAAAAGAGAAAATGAAAGAGGGTGCCTGAGATTTCGTATGCGATTGGAAGACCAGGAACGAAGGAACATGTATCGAGGTACGAAGACACCAAAGAAAGATGGACTCGGCTAATACCATGAGAGGCTTTTAATGAATGAATTATGACTGATCATTTATAAGCATTCAACTGTTTTATAATATATTATATTATACTATTTTAATATTTTAAAATTATAGGTACAACACTTCAAGATCTTATATAGATGGTACTGTTATGTTTATTGTTAACATTATGTGGAATTTTACGCACTTATTGTTTTTTCTATTGTTGTCTCAATTTTGTAATCAAATATTCTGAAACCAAATACAGGTTTATTAAAATTGTCGTTGTTGTACATTTTCTGACGCAAATATTGTTTAAAACTACTATTTATTTATTAGCAGCCAATGTTTATAGCTTGTACTTAGGCACATACTTATTTCTGAGGAAGATAATAATTAACAACAGTGAAGATATCTAAATCATAAAACTACTCATTTAATTACTACCTATTGAAATATGTTTTTAATAAATAAATTACTGTACTTTTTTAACCAAAACATTCACTGTTCATTGTAGTGCAAATTATCATTCTCTTTGAATAGGTATTTATGAAGTTTTAAAGTAAAATTTTGATATTTTCATACTTTTTAACCAGCTGGCCATGTTTTATTTTTGTTCTTCTAAAATTGCAAACACTAATATATAATTTGTATAGCCTAAGTAAATATATACATATATATTGGCAAGTGCATTGCAAGGTTACCCATTTTTAAAGATTTTAAGTAATTGATGATAATTGGGCTATATATTAATATATTACACCACTTTAAGTATTACACCACGTAAGTATGTAATCTAATTGCTAGATAACTTTTAGAATTATAACAACAAAACTTTTCTATTTATGTTGATTTTTGTAGCTGAAAAGTCCTAAAAACGCTAAAATGTGTAGCCACAGTTTTTTTCTCTCAAGTTTTACTTGTTTAAATAGTGTGTAATTTAGGTGCATTATCTTTTATAATATCTCTTATTTATAGCCTGAATAATAAAGGTTTAAATCTAAAATGTATGTTTAAAAATGTTATCACTTGTTGTTTAAATATATAAATAAAAAATATATATAACAAGTTTGTTTTAGTCTTATTTTTGTTTTTTAAAGTAGTTTGGAATGTAATTTAAATATTCTGGAAAGGTTAGTCGTTTTTTATATATGTATATAATGTTTGATTTACACCTTTATTGCAATGCATGTCTATTTTCTGAAACATTGATGTCCCATACATAAGGTGGGATTATTAATTATACAGAAAACACACACTCTTATAAAGTATATAAATATTTACACAATCATAAGTATAATGACACAATAACATTTTGTTACCATCGAAATTTCCCTGTTCTCATGAAATTAATTTATCATCAAATAAAACGTCCCATACGTAAGATATTTTTTTAGTAAATTGTTAATAGTTGATCATACTATTTTAAAAATTAATGATGTTCATTTATTGATAATAAGGAATGATAAAAGATATAATAAAACAAATTTGGTTGAAAAATATCTGTATAGGGTCATTCCACCACGAATCAACCAAATTTTAATATGTTTTGTGGGGCATATCCTCAAAAGTGCCTGAATTTTTTTTTTGTGTTTTTATTATGTTGTTAGAAAAATTCTAGCATATTTAGTAAAAATATCATTTAATTTCATGGGGCTTTTAGTATTGTATGGTCAGTGCGCTTTTTTGCAGCGGCGACATTTTTGGAAAATTTGACTGCCTATAACTTTTTTCTCTATGCGATATGCATATCAATATTTTGACTCTATATTATTTTGGTAATAGGGTACACTGTAGCAAATTTCTGGTGTGCATATCACACAGAGAAAAAACTTTTGAAACCTAGAAATTATCCTTTTTATCATATTTTGCGTATTTTGTGCATTTTTAAATTAATGCTACATTTTTCTCTTTCAGATATGCAACTTAGAATTTTCAAACTAGACATTATGAAAAGTTTAGTTCCAATAAGTCAAATAGCTAAATGCATATATATAGAGAAAAATATTATGTGCTGTTAAAAAATGATTTTGTCAAAAAGGCAAAAATCACTATTTTTAATGGGCTATAATATTTTTCTCCCTATGTGCCAACCCATATGTGGATAATCTTCAAAGTTTCACATCTTGTTCTTAGCAATATGTTTAATAAATGGTGTAATTTTTAAAATGCATATTAAACCCATTCCTAAAAAAAATTGACACAAAAAATCTATATTATTGTATTATAAATGCACTTAATTTGGACTACTACTATATTGAGTAGTATGAGTAACACAGCGTTTTATTTATTTAAACCAAAGAATACACTTTTTTAGATCTAAGAAGCATCTAAAAATTACTTGAAATTCCTAATTTAACAGCCAATCACAAATGTTCCACAGATAAGTACTTGGAAATTCCAAATTTAACAACCTTGGAAATTCCAAAAAATATCATCTATTCGATATAAGCAAGTGGCTTTGGAAATATTGTCATTCATCAACTTGGAACCTAGGAAATTTTTCTATAGATTGAACTTTATTTCGTGATTGATTTATACCTAACTTGGAAACAGTAAGAAATATTTTCCTATAAAAACTTTGTACAAATTTATATGCTAATATTTCAGATTGATGAAACTTACATGTGTTATCATAATATGATAGTTTATTTTATTATTTAAAACTTCACTATCCTGTTATACCAAGCTTAAAGAAATTTTTGTTTAACACCTTTTACTTGATAATTTGTTATGTTTGAACATTTATTTTTTAAACTCAAGGTATCTAATGTATATATAACTATAATATTTGAAGTGATTGAAAATATCTCATCGATTCTGCTAACATTTCATCTTCATTAGTGTTCTCTTTTTGCTCTGATGGAAGCATTTTTTGCAACTCATTTGTCTTTGACAATATCTGTTTTGTCAGTTGCACCTTACTTCTCTTTCTTGGTTGAATTGGAGAAAGCTGACAAGTTGTCAGAGTGGCTGGACCAAAAAAGCAGGAGAATTTGGTTCAAAGGATGGGTCAATGTTTTCATCAATACTAGTAGTACTTATCTTGGATTTCTTTAAATTTTGCAGACAGTTGTAATGCAATTTTTCTCTAGGTATTAGTTCTGGAAATTTATTATGCAATTCTAATGAGATAGTGTGCAACCTTCCTGTTATAGCCTTTGAATATTTATTGCAACATTTTGTTGTTTTTATGAATAATATGTCTGGTATCTAGCTAAATGATGATCACAAATAGTTTCCAATGTAGAGTTAGTTAGACCAGTTCAAAGAGAAATCACAATTTTCAATTCATCTGACTCAAATGGTAAAATATTTTTATTTTGAACTGTTTATGACAATCATCCCCAATACCTCTGCCAACTGAACATTTCTCAAACTCTGCGTTAATCATCTGAAATATAAGTTACAGTGCAGTCTATACATACACTTGTAAATCACACAATCGAATGTTTAATTATATTATCTAATACTAAAAGTGGATATATTTATAATGTAATGCAATTTTAAATAAAATAACATTGTTCAAACAGAATTTTTGTGTTTGTAGTATATATAAGCAATATATTTATTAAATAATTTTTAACTAGCCACAAAAGTACTATTTTAGATTGAGTAATTTTATTTTATAAATCACTTCAAATATTAGTTATATATATACATTAGGTATCTTGAGTTTAAAAAATAAATGTTCAAACATAACAAATTATCAAGTAAAAGGTGTCAAATAAAAATTTCTTTAAGCTTTGTATAACAGGATAGTGAAGTTTTAAATAATAAAATAAACTATAATATTATGATAAAACTTATGTAAGTTTCATTAATCTGAAATATTAGTATATAAATTTGTACAAAGTTTTTATATGAAAATATTTCTTACTGTTTCCAAGTTAGGTATAAATCAATCTATAGAAAAATTACCTAGGTTCCAAGAGAGGAAGTTCCAAGTTGATAACAAATAGTAAATCCAAGAGAGAAATCAGCTGAGTTCCAAGTTGATGAATGACAATATTTCCAAAGCCACTTGCTTATATAGAATAGGTGATAATATTTTTTAGAATTTCCAAGTATGTACTTATCTGTGGAATATTTGTGATTGGCTGTTATATTTGGAAATTTTCAAGTAATTTTTAGATGTTTCTTAGATCTAAAAAAGTGTATTCTTTGGTTTAAATAAATAAAATGCTGTGTTACCCATATTACTCAATATAGTAGTAGTCCAAATTAAATGCATTTATAATACAACATTATGGATTTTTGTGTCAATTTTTTTTTAGGAATGGGTTTAATATGCATTTTAAAAATTACACCATTTATTTACAGTATTGTTAAGAACAAAATGTGAAACTTTGAAGATTATCTACATATGGGTTGGCACATAGGGAGAAAAATATTATAGCCCATTAAAAATAGTGATTTTTGCCTTTTTTTGACAAAATCATTTTTTTAACAGCACATAATATTTTTCTCTTACATATATATATGCATGTAGCTATTTGACATATTGGAACTAAACCTTTCATAATGTCTAGTTTGAAAATTCTAAGTTGCATATCTGAAAGAGAAAAATGGTAATTTCTAGGTTTCAAAAGTTTTTTCTCTGTGTGATATGCACACCAGAAATTCTCTATAGTGTATCCTATTACCAAAATAATGTAGAGTCAAAATATTGATATGTTTATCACATAGAGAAAAATCTTATCATATCTTGATAAAGTTAATAAAAAGCACTGGCTGTTAATGATAATATAATACTTATTATGCAAATTTTTGGAAGAGACTTCTCTTTTCAAGCAAGAATAAAGTAGTGTACATGAAATTAGTGACAGGTGTATACACACAAAATTTACAACCTCAAATTAACAATAAATTCGAAAAAGAGAAACTTATGCACCTTATTTACTAAACCTTATACCTCTCTGTCTATTATGCCACTCAGTAGTAATTTGTCTTTATCAATTTTGCCCTCTTTACACCTTGTCTATTATGCCATCCTGTAGTTAATTTGTCTTTATAGATTTTGCCCTCTTCACACCTTTCTAACAGACTCTGCTTCCACTTTCCTTAATAAGTTAGTTCAAACAATCAAATTACTCCTCTTAATTTTCACTGAGTATATTCGTGTCACTATTTTTCATGTACATTACTTTATTCTCGCTTGAAAATGGAAGTCTCTTCCGAAAATTTGCATAATAAATATTATATTATCATTAACAGCAAGTGCTTTTTATTAACTACCAAGATATATTCATATAGTATTCAAAATCTACATAATTTAAAAATGCTGCATTTTTCATGACAAGCAAGACTACATTTACAGGTGTCCCACTAAATACTATACAGACTAAAAAGTCCACAGAAAAAGCCTTTATACTCACCTGACTCAAATATTTGTGGCAGAATTATGCCAAATGCCTGGATTTAATTCCATAATTAGGTCTAGTATTTATGCCTAATGACTAGGAATTATGCATAATGATAAGGAATTATGCATAAATCTTAATTATGCCTATTTCCGCTAACACATATAGGTGCCCAGTAAAAAATACCAAAATTCAGTATTATGCATAAGCCAATAAAAAGTATGGGTGTATGTATGTATAAGACAGACATTGCTTACCCACAACATAGGGCATTTCTCTGACAGTAATTTTGAAAATATAGTTCAACATTTATGAATTGTCCATTATTTAATTCTGTAAGATGCCTCAGCTAAGTGATTTTCAGAGAGATGTCATATTGTTATTTAAAGGTGAACATCCAACATGGGGTCTTGGAAAATGCAAACACATTTTACCCGCTTTCTTTGGTAACATTTCTCAGACACAGTATAACAAGCTTGTTTCAAGATTCAAAGAGGATCCCCCATCTACAATTAAGCATAAAGTGGGTACTGATTCAGCTAAGAAATTCGATTTGCCACCCAACAAGCTGTTCTTGACTTAGCTGTAACACCGCTGAATTCTCCACATAGAGGTCATTCCAGCTACAAATGTCCAAAGGAACATGTTCAGTATATTGGCAAAGTCTCCCCTAAAATGCTATCGACAAATCAGATCTCATAAGATGACAGAGGCTCATAAGAAAATGGGACTACAGAAAGCAACTGCAATTATCGATAAGTTTGGGCATGACGATTTCTGGAAGTCAATTTGGTTTTCTGATGAATCAGTATTCATGCTGCAAGCACCACTGAACAGACAGAATGAACGGATCTACAGGGCCATCAATGTTAAGACTGACATCAAAGAAAGCGACCTGTTTGCAGAGGCTGACAAACAACAACCTTTGATTATGTGTTATGCCACAGTTTCCTGGTTTGGGAAGACGTCATGGCATTTCATTGAAGGATATGCAGCTAACCAGTATGGCATTCCTAATTACAAGAAGAAGATGGTTGATCAAGTGGTCTATCGAGAGGAGATGTGTCCACAGAAGTTCCGAGACATCAATCATGTTACACCGAATCATTGGATTTGGCAACAGGATGGTGCCAAGGCACATACAGCTCTTGCCACTGTAGCCTAGCTTCAGGAAAACAGGCTCAACTTGATTACACCACCACAATGGCCATCAAAAAGTCCAGACTTAAATGTCATGGACTATTGCATCTGGAGTATTCTGCTTTCCGAAGTGCAAAGTTGATCACAAATAAACAATATTGAAATCCTCAAACATGTGCCAACAGAAGCCTGGAACAACATCTCGTTGGAGACCATACAGTCAGCAACTTCAGCATGGACCAGACAACTACACTGTTGTGTTGCTGCAAAGGGTGGTCATTTTGAACATATGTGACATTTGTAACATGTTTTACTATTGATGACATTTGTTAACAACATTTGATGATTTGTAAATAATTTAATAAATTTACTACTAAATTTTTGTTTTTTTTACTGGGAAAATTATATGTAGACAAATTGAAGTTTTCCATCAAAATGATTTTATTATTACATAACTATCTACTCTTCTGTTTTATTGAAAATTAATTAACATATTCATTTTATTACTTTGACTCATTTATTAGTGTATTACTGGTAGGTATTGTATTTTTGCTGTAAGGCAAAATTCTGTAAAATTCTACCAATATGATTCATTCGATAGTATCCTTAATGTTGATCTTTGAATACAGTTTCAATTGCAAAGGTGTACTATATTTTTACTCTACATACAGGGTGTCCCAAAAGTAACCGAACTCAATAGCAAACAATTTTAATTGTATAGATTTAAACATTTAAAATCATTTTTAATTTCTAAACAAATATAACAATCAATTATGTAGTTTCCTATAGGTTCCTAGTTTGGAATTTCCAAACACATACATCAATTACCTACATATTATGTTTCTCATTCATTTATTGAATTATTTATTCATTTATTTTTTCAAACATCCAAAGACGATCATTAACTGTTAATGAACGTGTTTTTGTAATAAAAAATTACCACTCACTAAACAGCTACAAACATGTCACCGATCTTTGGGATGATAACTTTGCAATGACTAAGTCTTCAAAATCAATCATGTTTAATCGAATTTCTAAGTTCAATGAAACCAGATCAGTGCTAAATGCTCCCAAGACAGGACGTCCAAAGATTGTCAGGACAGGCAACACCAGTGACATTGTGGTTTCTGCATTTGTTCAAAGCCCAAAGAAATCTACCCATCGTGCACCATATCTCGAAGTTCACTTCAATGCATTATGACAGACATTGGCCTAAAACCATAAAGACCCCATCTACTCCATGCCATCAATGAGGATGATCAGGACAAATGGATGCAATTATGTGAAACTTTTCTTTCTTATTATAATGATTCACCTTACATCATCAATCACATTTTATGGACAGATGAGGCTTGTTTCAAGCTCAATGGACATGTAAACAGACATAACTGTGTTTATTGGTGTCATGACAATCCACATCAGATTATTGAACGAGAGGTAAATCTTCCAGGCATTATTGTCTGGGCTGTTATTACAAGTGCTGGTCTGGTTGGGCCCCTTTTCTTTTGAAACACTGTTACTAGCACCTCTTATCTAAATATGCTAAGTGATCAACTATGGACTATTATTTCTGAGTGTCCAGATATTGTTGACCTTCACTTCCAACAAGATGGTGCCTCTCCACACTATGTAATTCCAGGTAGGCACTGGCTCAATGACCACTTCCCTGGGCGTTGGATTGGTCATAGGGGACCAGTAGTTTTGGCCTGGGAGACATGGCTCCATGTGACTTTTTTATGGGTAGTCCTAAAACGCTGTGTATTCAACAAAGCCGCATTCAATTGAACAACTTCAAGCAAATATACAACGAGATTGGAACATAATTTCACCAGACACATGCAGGAAAGTATGTCACAGTGTAGTTCAGTGGTTACAAGACAATATCAATGCCAAACAATTTGATCACTTATAAAGTCTTTTAAACTGTATTATTTCTTTTTTATTGATTATTGTAAAATACATTTATTATCCCATATTGTTTACAACATTTTTTTGGGGGGTTTACTTTCGGGTTCATTTACTTTTGGGCCACCCTGTATATAGTTTGGATTAGAGAACATGTTTGACAAACAACTTAAGTAGGTTTGTAAGACAAAAATCTATTTATTATGTGTGTCAACTTGTAACAAGTGGTGAACTGTCCATGCAATATAAAATATATACCACTTTTAGGGATACAATTTAATAAATTTATATATTAGTCGGATTTTCTTTCTGGAAGCATATGTTGCTCCTTAGCTTAGTCGGCTATGAAGAGACATATGTATCCATTAGACAGTATGCAAAAAAGTTCTTAATAGTTGTAACAAGGATGTTACTTTTGTGTTGATTATTCTTGGTTTAATTTTGTTTGACACATACCGTCTAATTATTATAGCTATCTACATACATCCTATTAGTATATACTATTTTAGTGTTACCTTTTGGTGAATGATATCAAATGAGTCATAACTATTATTTTTATTTTGTTACTAATATATCATGTTAATGTATAAATTGTTTATTTATAAAATAGAAAAATAATCAATCTTGGTTGGTTTAGATATTTATATATATATATATATATTGTGGAATTTTATTTTTAGGACTATTAGAAACAAATACCACGGTGGTCAGGGGTATTCGTATTTGGAGTATAACTCTTATCAGAAAAATAGATTCGGATATACACAGATCTACTCTGGTTTTAAAATGTATACATGGTTTTTCAATCACATTTTTTGGATTTTCGCATTTAAATATTTGTATTTTTTATTTATTGGTGTTTTAATGCTTGCCCCTAATAAGCAATTAAACAAATAATTTTATGGTTGAATAGTACTCAAAAAATGTGAAGGAAAAAATAGGTTATCTATTTTTAGTTTTTTTCACCCTATTTTTATGTGATTATCTAAATACACAAAGTGGGCGAAATGTATATTACAGCATTGAAAATTATATTTTCTTCAATATGTACTCAGATTTTGTTTTGCATTTCATGTGGCCACCCTGAAACATTCAATTTTTAAACATGTTCTGTCTTATTTTTATTGTATGTCTTATTATTTAAGACTCAGTCATTTAAAATTTTCATATCAATTATAAATTGTAAATCCTACATTTTAGTCAAATGTCACCTTTCTCTGAATATAATGCAATATTTAAAAAAACTTTTCAGATATACTTATTCCGAAAATGACTGAAGATGTAAAAGATGCCGACTATCCCAAGAGACTTATTGATGTAAGTAATTTATTTATTTTGTCTTTATAAAACAAGTATAGTATTCAAGAATATATATCATAACATAACTTTGCGTCACTTCATAGTTTATTTTGACATACGGTAGGTAGGCTATAATAGTTGATAAACATGTCGATGTTATATTTAACTGAGAAAAATGTAAACACTGTTTGTCCGTTTGATTAAACAAAACGCTATTGCTTTAACTACTTGTTTTGCAACCATTAAAAGAAAATGAAATTGCACATAAGGGCACATTGATTTTTTTCAGTTTGGAATTATTTCCATTAAATGAGTTATACATTTTTATATGATTTACTCATTGAAAAAGGATGTATACTACTTTCCCATAAAAATGTTACTTCTTGTTTTTCTTACTTCTATAACATTATTAGGGTAATAATATTTGCATATTGTTCTGTACAATCAATTATCTTTAAATAATTTTTTATGCACTGCATTATTATTTTTATTTATTACGTTATATTCTAGTTTGTACATGTAATAAATTAATATTTTCTTTCAGATATAACTAGTATTGATATCAAATATTGGAAACCAATTATATTGTTTTTAATTGAACGAAATACTTGTATTATTTATTTAAATACATCTATATTATTTTCTGCGAAAATTATATCATAATTGTACATTTCCATGCTCTTTAGAACCAGTTTATTCATTCTATAATGCAATATTAATTGTTGAAATATTAGATACAAAGGTCATTGCTTATATGTAAACGGTATGTAGATCAGTCTAATGGCTACATCACCTCCATGTACTTAATGCACTCAGATATCTAATAATAATCTTTTTGCATTGACGTTAAACTGTCTTTGGTATATTACACGAGTCTACCTTAGTTATTTTCACAAACTCTTTCGGTCAGCCAATAACACTCTAAAAACTAGGGAGTAAAGTCTCAGAGTTTATACAGTAAACATTTGGAAACGGGCTGATCGAATTTTGTTTAATCAAATAACCGAAATATTCACTTAGTTTTATACAGGTTTATAGCTTCAGCAATTTATCACGTTTTATGAATTACAATTTATTTTTTGTTAGTGTCTTTGTGTAATTTTTCACTTAAGTCTCATTTACTCCGAAATAGACTCAACAAGATAGACTTTTAAAGTCCAAAAAAATCTGATTACATTTTTAAAACTGTTTCCTCCCAAAAATTGTAATTTTTTTCAATCTACTTTTAATATATCGCAATGTGTTTATAAACAAAAATTTTAAATTACTCATTTATGCATTTATGCATTTTAAAAAATATATTTTACTTTTGAAACATATACATATATATATATAAGATATATAAGTATTAACATAATAAAGCAGAGTTTTTATAAATCTAGATGTAGCAGTCTTGTCATTCATTCAAAAGTTACTTGTGTGATAAGTTTACTTAAACCCATAATTTATCCTTTTTTACAAGCTTTGAGACACATTTAGATGTAATAGTAAAACTAACTAAAAGCAGTTTTTTTAAATCAGTGGTTCGCTCTGTGCAGCATTAGATAAAATACTGAAAAAATTAAGCGCTTGTAATATTTTTGGTGCATTTAACTACAAATTTTTGAGGTCAAACTTCCAAGTCATGTAGACAGAGTGCCATAAACAAATTAAGTTGGGTATTATATGTGCACTATTACATAATAAGATTAAATTGATAGAAAAGGAGTACATACGATAGGCTGCTAGGTATACAGTGAGAGGTTTATAGAATCGATACAAAAGTATACAAAATAATTAATACGTGAATGAGTTTACTAGGCAATTCAGATTAGGTTATAATAAAAGTGCAACTGGTACGTAGATAAAATAGTCAATTAAAATACGAAAAACATATAGACAAACCTGTACACAAACCAAGACAAAAATAATAATAATAAACATGCACAATGTAAAAAGGAATCTAATTAAAATTCAAAAGAAAGACATGTAAAATGGGAAAATTAAAGGAATAAATATGAACTAAATGATAAAAAATAAAACTTACCAATAAAAGACTAAACAGGATACCAAAAATGGGGGACGCGGTGTTAAGAAGATTAAGCGAATATGGGGGGTTTCATCTATTCATATTCGGCGATATAAACGGTTCGGTTAAAAAATATATAAAAAATCAGTTGTATAAATCTCACAGTAGCCTTGCTTTGTATATCTAGCATTCTTCTGTATCAATCTAATCTTATTATATAATAGCCGCACATATAATACCTAACCTAACTTGTTTATGTAACTCTGTCTATAAGTGACCAGGAGGTTTAACCTAGAAAATTTGTAGTATAATAGAACAAAGATATTGCAGCAAGCGCTTTCTATTCTTCTATAATAGCTGATTTGTTCTTATTTATTTCTGCCTTTTCCAGATATTGTTAACCCTTTCTTTACGACTGTATTGTATATGATTTTCGTTCAATATAATATGAAAAATTGTATTGTACAAATAACCTTATTTTTTTAGACAGAATATGTTAGATTGACTACAAAAATATATTAGTTTCATTGTCCAATTATTATTTTAAAGCACCAACATAACATATTGTTTGAACTTATGTTACCTTTAAATCATGAGATAATTTGTCCGTTTTAATAAAAGTTTGCACTCCAATCGTCATAGTATAGACATTATGATATTTTCACCGTTTTATATAATTGCGGCCAATTTCAACCAGTATTTGTCATGTAATTTTATTGGCATATGCATGACCAGAGTAATATTTAAATTGTAAATTATTGAAATTGGGATAACTAAATTTTGTGTGCTGCATGTATAAAAGTCGTCTAAAGTCAAATGTGCTGTTGCACCCACCAGGAACGGTTGTCTGTTTATAGATGAGTGTTATCATTGAAATTTCACTCTGTGTAAAGCGGTGTTGCTACTATATTGTCTTATATGCACATAAAAACAGTAGTATAAGTCAGTAGTATACTTTAATCACTAAATTTAAATTCAATTATGCATAGCTCTAAATAGGACTAAATGTTGCCATTTCAACTAGATATTCAGAAACAACTTTTTTAAATACTTTTAATTAAGTCACCATTTGTATTATACATGTGGTTTAATATATATCAGTTCTTTAATAATTCATAGCCATAATGTTTAAAAAATAATAATTTAACAAAAATTTTATTTAAAAAAGGAATTTATCTAATAAAAATTTACAAGTATTGGAGGAAGTTTTATTTTAAATATGAGTAGTAAGGAGATGGGCTTCTATTTAACACTTCACTACCCCTCTCCATATACATATGCATATTACGCAATATCAATTTAATTACCTCCAATCGCATTAATGAATTAATGTGACTTATAACCTTTTCCTAACTAAATATTACTGCATAGCTCGATGAACCAGCAAGATTTGCTTTGCTAGATGAGTTACAAAAGAGTTGATCGGAAATTGCAGCTTGTATAAAAGCCACAGCTCGAGCTAACTCTTGTGTTCTGATGCACTGTAGGAACCAATATTCCGTGTTCTCTGGCTTTATTTACAGTTGATATTTGATCGAATGAACTCAATTTTAATGAACATTTAGAGGAATATTTGCATTAAATTAATTTTATCTATCCTTACATAGTTTACAAAATTCTACAGTGGTAGGTAAACTAATATTATAATTCAATATATTAATAGCAATTATTTGCTTAATTAGTTTAATGTATTGATAATTATGAACATAATTAATTATAAGATAAAATAACTGCATTCGTAAAGAATTTACTAGAAATTGACTAAGGAAACAGATGGAACCTCATTTATCTTACCTTCTTACTAAAGGAAGTGAACACTCTCCGACATACCCTTCTGCATCGACTAGAACGCCAGTGGAAGCTGGTAGAGGAGAAATACTCTCTTTGTGCCAAATTCCAGGAGATCCGCTCCCTGGCTGAAGACCACCCCGTCATATCTGTTTTTCTTCTTGCCACCTGTCTCATCTGCTTCCTCCCAGTTCTCTGCTTCATCACATCGCTCATTGGACTCTTCTTCGTCGTTACCAGCGGCTTTCTGCTCTTCGGCGGTGAGTAGTCAATACACTCGTATCCTTCTCTTTGTCTCGTCTAGTTATTAACTTCGTACAAAATGAAATGATAAAGTGCGTTTAAGTCCTTACCACCTCTTAAAGCTACATCTTAATCATCAGGAATAACATGTATTTCAAAATAGTTTATAGATTAATACTGTAATAGAGTTGATGTTTATACGCAATAGATATAACAAGTTAATCGACTTGCCGTGCAATTTTATATGTAATCAAAATGCAGAATTAATAACCTATAAACATTACGGAATACTTATAAATGCTAATTTGTGGGCGGAACATATTATAGAAATGACTGCAATAGTCATAAAGTCATTAATGGTAAAGTGCCTTGTTGTTAATTCATTTATTAGAACATTTACCCAATACAGTGATTGAATGAGTTCTCATTGAGTCAACTCCACATGATTATAATTAAATAATCTTGCTGATTGAGTAAACTGTTTTTTAAACACGTATATATGTATCTCCATTCTTGTCATTGTTATAGTATTTTAATTTATCTAGTAACTTTAACTCATTTAGCGCTCGACTAAAAGCTATTCTCAAAACATTAAAATAATGAAAATATGTTGCATAATAGGCATTATTTATATCTTAATAGGTAAACAGCTACAATAAAATATGACTGCTATAGGTATACTCATTTGTATTACTATCTGCAGGTACAATTGCAACTTTAATCGTTATTGTTGTGGGTACAATTCTTTTGTTCGGTGCTTTTCTTGCATTTGGAGTAACGGCAGTAGTTGTCACCGGATATTTCGTGCTTCAAAATGGTGAGAAACCTTTTGTCTGATTTACAGACACTTGTTTGAAATTCGTTACAACTGATTATTCTTTTATTAATCAGTATTTATGGATTGATTACTCTAACTAACTTAATTTTGAATGATACAGTAGAAAATAACCCGTTTCAATTATTAGTTTTCTATTACATTCTGATTTGCACTCATCTAACAGTAACTTGATTTAAATAAATGTTTTCTTAAGTGCTTAGTCACCTTTATCGCCTTTTTAATAATAGTTTAATTTTTATACTCATTTACATTATTCCATTTATTTAACTTCCACCATTTCGTTGCAGCACACGCTATTTCTTTAAATACCTTTATACACCTAATATTTTTAGTCTGTGTATAATCACTTTTAATGCTGAGGTATTTCTTTTATTTCTTAATCATTTTCAGGATACTTGTGTAAATTTAGGTATAAATTTATATCAAGAGAAATTTGCGTCTAATTTTTATCGATAAATTGTTTTTATTGATAATTCATTAATAAATTTGATAATTGTGCAAGTAGTATAGAAATTACTTCTCGCCTCCCCAGCGTTTTTTATTCTATTTTTCACTTTTTTCAAGGTGCAGTTTTTAGCCATTTCGTCCTTATTTTGTAAAAACGTACCCAATTTTTCACTTTGAGATTTGCATATTTTTTCATTTATCTACTTAGTTTTTGACAAATTGCGAATTTGGCTAAAAAAACGCAGGAGAGGCGGGAAGTAATCCTATTATTAAAAAATAGACAAATTCTTAGTATTCTTAAAAAATCGACAAAAACGTTGTATTCTTAGAAATTCAATAAATGCTTATAGTGAGGTGTGTTAACAAATTTATCGATACACGCCGGACAAAAGCGCCAACTTTTTTTTAGAGCTATAT
>JAYRBW010092114.1:0-21138 GCA_036023295.1 Invenusta paracnida
ACTTTAATAGAAGACATTGCTGCTTGATGAAACGGCTCGATAATGAAATTTGTCATCTTGAGGAGAGCAGTGTTGGTATCCAAACGGTAAGAAAACGAATAGCCGAGAGAGAGTGAGAAGAGACGACCGTCCAGTAGCTCGCAAAAAAACAGAATGACTAAAACAGCCGCAAGTAAGGAGACGAGTATACGACCGTACACGAGTGCGAAGCAAAGTAGGATGACTAAAACAGCCGCAAGTAAGGAGAGACGAGTATACGACCGTACACGAGCGAAGCAAAGTAGAATGACTAAAACAGACGCAAGCATTCCTTATATACTCTTCCTGTTCTGACCGTACTCGATCGTGATTGGTCGAGACTACACCTCCCCTCCCACGCAACAGTCGTACCAAAGTGCACAGGACTCAAAGTGCATCTGAGCATGAATGAGCATGACTCAGCACCCCCCCTCCCGCCCACGCAATTGTGATCGTGGCATTCCTTCCCTACAACTGATGATTAATTGTTGTAATCTTAATGATCTTTATAATCTTTGTTTACAATAATCTCATGAAAACTTATTGTTGAAATCTTAAAAGGGGAGTGTACCGGTTATTTGTTCTATACTGTGTTATTTTCTTTTCCAGTGTTTTACTACGCTATGATTTATTATAAACTGAACTTGCGCAAAATACAAACTGTACAATCAAACTAGCTGTTACTTGTTTCTTAACCAAACTATACTGTCTCTACCGGGGATAGAATACGATATAAATACTATGACTAAGAAAGACGTCGATAAACTTAATAAGACTAAACTTGTTAAACTGTTTAAAGCGTTCATTACTAGGCCAGACTCTGATTCAACTATTGTCAATACAATTATCGATCAGAATCCATCGGACACCATCACTTATATTAATACAGTGCTCTCACACAACCTCGGCTAGATATTAAAAAATATGTCGATTTTGTTATTAGCAAACAATGTGAACTCTTAAAAGCAAATATAGAGAAACAAAACTCAGAAATGTAATCCTTACACAAAAGAGTTAACCATCTTGCTTTTAACGTACATAAACTTGAGTCTATTAATAGACAGTATAGTGCGATTTTGTTTGGACTTCCAGACAATAAACACTCCACTGAACACGACAATTAAAGAATTGATGACCAAATGTGCTCCAAAGTTCGCTGATACAAACTTATAACCAGTAAGAATAGGAAAAACTACAAAATAAAATCGACCCATTCAAATAATGTTCGATTCCTTAGAGTCTAAAGCTTCGGCTCTCTACAAGGCAAGGAAAAGTCAACGTTACAAGGAAAAATATTCCTTAACTACGACGAATCTCCGCGATCTAAAAAAAATAAAATAAAATGCTAGACTCATACCAAAAAAAAGAACTTATTCAACTCCATCCAGGAAAAAATTTCACCCTTTTTTTAAGGTGTTTTAGTGACCCGATTCGGCACATCGAGCTGCTCTGTTTGCTGCCGATGAATCTTATGGCGTAGCCAAGATTTCGGAGATGGAGACCGAGCAGTGTGGAAATACTACCACAGATCGGGCAAGCGTACTGAGCACCTGATGGAGTGCAAGAGAGCAGGCTTGCGACTCAAGGTCTGAGGTAGCACTCACTGGTTATCAAGGCAAGCGGTAGGCATGGCTTTGAAGTCAGAGATTAAAGCTCTCTGGATGAGCCTCAATCACTTTGCAACAAGCGCCTGTGAAGAAACCACTGCCAATGGTCTTCTGCGCAAGCTGAAATCCAAACGCTCCATAAAGTCCCTCTACCTCTACGTGGGCAAGGCCAGCCTGGAGAAGATCATGCGTGACGACTCGGCGCTGAAGGAGCTGCAGAAGTGCTGGAGCGAGCACTACGAGGCCGACCTTGGCCAGTTTACTGAGGCTGATGCTGCATCAATGTCTGCTCTGACAAAGCGCTGCATCCAGAAACTCATCACCAGTATCGACAGCTGCTTCCCCGATCATGACATCCTCACCCTCTTTGGCGTCTTCGACCCCACTGACATACCTGACACTGCTGAAGAGCGCGCTGGCTATGGCGACTCTCAGTTCGAGAGGTTGTGCACTAAGTTCAAGTTCTCAGAGGCCACTGTAAAGCTGCACTTCCACAGCTTTATCGAATTCGTCTCCAACTCCTCAAAGCTTAAAAGCTCCAAGACTGATAGAGATTTGTGCATGAAGGTGCTTTCGCAGGAGGAGCGGTTCGCCATGTACCCCGAGGTCATTGAACTCCAGAAGATTGCCATGACTGTTCCACTCTCGACAGCCTGGCCCTAGCGCGGCTTCTCTACCATGAAGCGTGTAAAGTCATTCATGCGGAATCGCCTGCTCACTGCCATGCTCAATGCACTGCTTCAAATCTCACTCAATGGACCGCGTGTTCTGAGTGACGAACAGGCGAATGCAATCGCGGAGAAGTGGCGCAAGGTCACTCCTCGTGGCATGAAGAATGTGCTTGCTTACAGTGCAAAGCTGGAGATGCAAAAGGAAAGGGTGCAGAAAGGCGAGGTGGATGAGGACGAGGGCCTCAACTTCGAATGCTTTGCACAGGAAGATGCATCGCAGCCATGACATTCAGCAGTAGCGTTCGATGATGCCGACTTTCTCGATGTCGCTGCCACTAGATCCTGGATGTAGACAATGTCTTGGACGACAATATTCTTGTTGTTTTGTGTGCTTCGGTGTGCATTGGTATTTATAGGTATTGATATTTTAAAATGTTTATTTTTTGTTTACAAATTAAAAAGGTTTATTTAATATATGTATCCTAACCCGCTAGTTTTAATTTTCGAAACTAATTGTGTTTTGCACATGTACGACCATATAGATGCTCAAAAGACCTCTAATTATGAGATTTAGATGGACATTTTTTGGGTCCCTCCAACTGCCTACAGCGTCTCTAACATTTTCCTTAAAAAACCTGCCCTGAATAAAGGAACAGTTTCCATCGACGGGGTGACTGTAGATACTTCAATAAACTCAATCGACATCATTTTCAGTCAGTGGGAATCGTAAGTGGAACCATGAACAGGACCTCGCTTAATGCTATCACTGATCAATTCAAGAGTACGAATGCAATAGCAAACCCCGTATCCAGTAATCTTACAGAGAGATTGATTGTCATTGAATTCAACATGTGAGCGTTCTTCAATCATAAAAAGGGTATTTGAATGTATAGAATTCAAATTCTATTGAAATCGATATCTTAAAGTCTCAAATACTTTGATTTTATTCATTTTATAGGCAAGAATATGTATTTAATCAGTTTTAACATATGTAACTGACTGTAAAATAAAATTTGAATGATTTATTTTCAAAACTTTTTCCAAACATAAACTGTTCACTGTCATCAATTTTTATTCTAAACTTATTTAGTAAATGCTTTCAGGTTACAAAGAAGTAGTATTAAACACTGTGTATTCACATAATCTATCGAGTTAACAATCTGAGTAATATGACCTGTTTAACTCACCAGAAGAGATTCGATATATATGTTAATGATATTGTATCAGCTTTGATATATTTAATTAAAGTATGCTTATTTGGAGACTACTGAACTATTTCCAGACTCTGAGTAACGTAAAACACTAAAAGCGCTTCTAAAAGCCTCAAATATAAAATTATGTATATTCTAGACGGTAAAAATTGCTTTATTTTTTTATCTAAAAGTGACTTTAAAATACTCTGGAATGGAAAGAGCCAAATATTTATTTACATCTTACGAATACAAATAAAAATAAAAATGAATAAATACTTACAGTTAAAATCACTTCCGTTCCCTCCTTCCGCCATTTCTTATTTCCGCTGATGAAAGAATTCTGAAAATGAAACGAAAAGACACACATCATATTTATTATGTAAAGGTTTCCCGCAAATTGAATTTTAAAGGTAGACTTTGTCAATTGAGGTAGACTTTAAACACGTTAACAACGGTTTACTCAAATCAAATTTAAAAAAACTCTCAATTTTCAAATAATATTAAATATGTTTTGAAAAGGTATATTTGTTTGAAGTAAACGAAAAGTTACACTAATACTTACACAAACACTTGTTAATATACAGGTAAGTCACACTAAAACTTATACTCTATTAAAACAGTTTTTGTTTATTATTTACACTAGTATACTTATTTAAATAGCAAGTATCTAATATACCAGAGCATCGTATAAATTATTCTTAGAGGCTCATAAGATTGACTGAGTTATGGCTTATTTTGAAGCTAAATATACACTAAATAAATATGTAATGAATTCCATAAATAAGTACCTATGTTTAACGTATGCGCAGTTTAATCAACTTATTACTCTCCATAAAACAAAAATTAGTTATATTTCTTCACTTTATGTCGGATCTATCAAAGGTATATAGAAAAAATTTCAATTTGTAAATTAGTGAAACGATCTCACATTATCATTTATCTAATTCACTCTAACCAAAACTGTCTTCCCGATACTAATCACAATAAATTGAAACAAGCGGCAAGAGTCTTTCATGCAGCTCTATTGAATCCTAAACATGTCCTTCAATCACGCATTGACACTTGTTGCATTAGTTTGCGTAGACAAAATCTGTTAAAGTCTCAATCGGAAAAATATTTTGTTATTAAAACAATACTCTTACTCATTATTGTAGCTCTCATTTAGCCTCAGATTTCTATATTTTTACTATTCATATAAGTGCTTTATATCATTTAGTTTTGCTCGTTTGAAACAATATTTGTTTACAGTAATAGTTTTACAACAACCTTTTCTTGCCAATCGCTGGTCAACATGAAACTATGACAACGACTCCGTGCAGATTTGCTATCTAGTTGCATATGTAAACAATTAAATAATCATGGTGCAAGTATGTAATATATTGTATTTCTACATATCAGTGAATGCACAGAAATGACACTGATGCATAAGCAACAAATTAACAACATTTAAACGTATTATAAGCGTTGTGATATTATTACAGGAAAATCGCTAATCAATATAAAGACCAACTTTTTATATTCATATTTAGAAAAATAAAGTTTTTACCGAGAACTAAAATGTGGCATATATAAATGTATTTATTTATTTCACATATTTCCGTAATTATTCTAATTAATAAACATCCACCAATATAGCTTGATTAGGAACTATTCCACTGTTTTAAAAAAACAATTTAAAATAATTTGTTTTAATTGCTAAACCTTTTAATATTATTAGACTAAACGAAAATAAATAACACATGTGAACGGGCGACACCACAAAGCTAAAGTAGAATAGAGGCGACACCACAAATTTTTATATGGAATAGAGGCGACAACCCAGTGTATTGAATATAATAGATACAACATCGTAGAGCTTTAAATAGAAGCTCTTAAGTCGTTCTGATGTCATTGTATTCTTATAAAATATTTGTAACAACGTATTTATGTAATGCAGTTAACATTTGGAACAAATGCAAATTGAAAATAATCCCATTAGGAGCAATAGATATATTAGCTTATAAAACAAAGCAACAGAAGCATCTTAAATATATATATATTGAATACTGACACATACGTTTTACTGATAAATGGAAAAATGTATACGGCATAGTGATTGAATTAATTAGATTTCGTAATATGAAACTTTAGAAACTTTAGAAATTAAATCAATACACAAATTTGAATTTTTTAATCAATACAGTTGAAAACATAAAATATCTGGAGATTCTGTAGGTGGTGATGTGGTGACAGACTGATATTAGACACAGGGACATCAAGAGATTCTGTAAGACCTGATGTGGTAACAGAATTAGGGACTGGGACATCTAGAGATTATATAGGCGTAGTATGATTAGTAGTACTTATAGTTTATTTAATAGTTGGTTGACCAAAAATACATAATTGTCTTCGATATCTGACTTTATTTATTACAACTTCATGAAAGAAAGAAAATGTATACATAGTCAAGCTCTATAAAGTTATTATTTTTAATATAACATGACATCTTAGATGCCAAATTTGAGACGAGGAAACCATGACCTCTAATGTATTTCATGCATTAACTTAACTGAAGCAAACTATATATGATCTAATAAAGTCAGGTGATTTAGATACGCGTATTATACAGCTTTCTGCAGTAAAATCAAACCTAAAAGCTAATTATATTACTAATCATTTTAACACTGTTGATAGATATTGTTTGACACTAAATGTATGTTCACCATTATATGCCTAATCCATGAGCTACTATGTAATCATTTACCCTTACCTTTTTACATTAAGACATTTGTTTTCTATCTACTTAATCTGACGTATAACTTTGTATTACTGCACGTTTCTACATTTCACTTTTATACATGTATTCCACGATCCATTTTGTAATTATTACCCTTTCCTATATACTTGCACGTCTGTATATTTTCGTTAACTCCTTGTTCGCTATTACCTGATGTATAATTACCTTATATTAACATGTATTACTGCTATTGTACTCCCGATTCCCATTTGAGTACTACAATTCAAAATAAACGTTTCTTATCTTATCTTATATGTTGCTTTGAGAAATACTTTTACATTCTACAAAGTCAATATACGAATTAAGACATCATATTGGCCTTTCTAGTGGATTGCTCAAAGATTAAAGGAGAATGTAACCTTGAAACATACGAAAACTGATAAAATACCGGCACTTTATTTTTCTTTTGAATTTTCTTATATGGCAGACTTACAGCTGATTAAGTATTATATACTTCATATTCAAGGTTTGAATTTAAGTGAAGAAGTCATCATATTAGCATTTTGAAAATTATAAATGAAAGTCATACGTATAGATACACTTGATGCTTAAATGCTAGATCAGAAGCTGTTGACCATAGCTGTTGACATTGTTATTTATGCGCAATCATTATTATGTATATGTGTTTTTAACATTATATAAAGTAATTTTAATGCTAATGCTATTGATATTAATAATATTTTAAAATAAAAAATACAAATATAAATATACATTTAGGTATAAGTAAAATTAAATACAACCGTTACATTGAGAATTAATAAATAATGAAATATTGTCTACATTTTCCGTTATCAATATGTCTAAAATTGATTTATTCAAAATTACACGTTTTGATATTTTTTTATATAAATATTTCTCCTTAACGCTATCCATACCGGTTTTCGGGCCAATCCATATTCCGGCCCTTCCATATACAGAGGAAGCTCATTAGCACTAACTCCTCCCCCTATAACTGTTAAATAGCTTAAAATATTTTGTTATTAAAAATGTAAAAATTTTGAGCTTAGTCATTAGAAAACTTAAATTTCATTTTTTAAATATTTTCATCAAGAAAACTTATTTTTATTGTACTTTGGGAATTATTACATAAAATTAATCAGCACTCGAATCAAAGTTTGTTTAATTTTGAGATAGATATGTATTTCTATATAAAAAGTATGTTTTTTTCATATTTTACGAAGGGGTGCATCTTAAGAGCTTTGTTGACTCGACTGTAGGTGTACTGTTGTGTAGGTGTATACAATATATTGTTTAAAATAGTTCCAAGATAAGTAAAAGCCGTAATATGTGTGGAAGCCTTTTATAATGATTACTTTATTTCAGATATAATTAGTATACAAAGTGTATAACTATAAATGTTTTACATTTGTACCATAGGATATATTTTCTAACATGTATTGAAGTTTAATATCATGAGGTTATAAACGTACGATATTTCGATCACAGTATTGATTTAGCAGTTTTTCTCTAGATTGTAGAAGAGAGAGAGAGAGGGCGGAACCAAACAACCATTATATGGTTGTACTCAATGGAGTGTGGACCAATAACTGTGTAATTTTTCATTATTAGCTAATCAACAGTCGTTGCAGGTAATGAGAACCTCATCATAGAGACTTTTATCAGAAAAGATTTGTATTCCAGCTATAATAACATCATCAGTTTTGGGAGTAAATAAAGATGATGGTGGTTCATAGGGTTCGGAGTTCCACCAACATATACTTTTGTTGAAATTCTGATTACTATTGGTTAAGAGCGAGTCAAATGAACAATTTGAATTCAGTGGCCATAAATAGAGTGAAGGAACATAATCCTTAACGTGAGCTGCAGTCTTATCGAATAAGCCAATATTTCGAACATCTTGATAACTGTTGTAGCACATAATTTTTGGACCAATGAATGAAACCATTATCGTAGGAATTTCGTTAGAAATATGACGTAAATCTGAAATGTATACCATCAAAAGTTTTAATTTAAAAAATATTATTGCTGATATGCGTTTTAAGCATTATTAAAAAAATAATGTAGGATTTAGTAATACATAAACAGAAAAACTCAAGTTTAGACATTAAACATATTTATTTCAGTAAAATTAGGCGTTAACATTTTATTCTCTTAATCTGAATTCAATTTTGTCGACTAAATTATTATACATTAGTATTAATATTTATTTAATATTTATATTAATATTTTATAGATATCTGTAGACAATAGCTCCGAAACTCTAAAAATATACAATAAACTTTGCAGCTTTTGACTTTTCCATTTGTTAGTAGGTAATATCTTAGTAAGTAATAGTTTATAATAAGTAATTAGTTTATATAAAATAAATATGGTGTTAAAGGATAACCATACTAGTCTATTCGTACATTCGAATAAAATTTTGGAACAAATAAATGTTTTTAAATTTTTATACAATTCTTACATTACGCATAAATCCAAACTTCAATGGGGAGACAATAAGATGGTAGATCAGTTGCCCCCTATATAATACGAATGTAGAGTGTTCTGAGTTTAACAGGTTACGAGAACAGGTTTCTCGTGCCAGTCGAGTGTCAGTGGTTTGAAGGGGTAAGTTCATGAGATGTTCGGATCTTAGCCATCGAGGCTGGGAAGCCCCTTTAATCTAAAGTACAGAGAGATTCTCTCTTTTGATGGAACACTATTATTAGTAGTATTTAGTTAGTAATATGTTGTTCCAATCGT
This sequence comes from Invenusta paracnida, assembly GCA_036023295.1. Lineage (NCBI taxonomy): Eukaryota > Metazoa > Platyhelminthes > Proseriata > Coelogynoporidae > Invenusta > Invenusta paracnida. The sequence continues at coordinate 8,969 of JAYRBW010092114.1, forward strand.
CAAAGTACTTTAATATAACAGATAGGCAGCAAGACTGTGTTGCGGTTGACATAACTTGTGCCGGCAGTTTCGTCAAATTTCATTTAGCGTACTAAAAAGTTATCTAAGTATATATAACAGTTTCAGAATTTAAATATGTTAGTGTATTGTTTCTTCGAGAAAAACGTTAAAATACCATTTTGTTAGAAGCTTAAAGCAACACTAAAGCTTAAACGTACACATACAACATATTCAACTAAATAATTACCACATTATGCATAAATTAATAAAGCTAGGTGTTCTTATAAAAATCAGAATATGACCTATAAAATACGAATAACTCTGGATTTTATTTACATACCTGGAAAATATGTATTTGAAGAACATGAATATTCGGTGAGTCGATCACAACCTCGAAAGGGAGTATATTTATGCCTTCGGAAAAGTAAAGTAATGTTCTTTGAGTTTCGACACAACCCATCTTGCTATAAGACAAAAAACATAATTGTATATTTATAATTTATCTATAGAAATTATATATGTGAGTAACTAATATTAATACTTTAACAAATACAAGATAAACATAAAAAACCATAAGCCCATAGTCGAAATAATGAAAAACCAGTGGTCAAACGCCAGCTTATAAAGCTCGAACCCTTTAACTATAGCCTAAACAATGTGAAACAAACCATATAAGTATAAAGATATATAAACAAAATTATATAATGAATACTGAAATCGATTTCATATATACAATGAAGTATACAACGCAATAAGTAGGTAGATTTAATGAGGTCTGCTTTCATACATGAATTTATAAGTAGTTATATATTATAGCAATTGTTATTATTGTTAACTTCTGTTAATAGTTCTATTATGCTTTAGCTATATGAGGAAAACTCAATTACTCTATAATGCAAGGGTTTAAGTTACATTATAAATTAATCGTTTAATTGATATATCATTTTTCTCAGTTTAATAGCTACGAAATAAAGTTATATAGGTATATATCTACATTTAGATGTGAGTACAATATACTTATGTAAATAATATGTTTCGTTTATTATAGGTAAATTTACAATCGTGTTATTACTTTATATATATAATTAATTCAAACGATTATGCTATAGTTAATCTTTGTCGATGAGTAGGTATCAATAAGTGATTTTCTCATTATATTTCAAATGGTTATAATATCATATTAAATATAATGAAAGCCACACAATTTAACCTCTTAATAACGACGTTTATTAAAACAATAAACTATAGGGTCTAAATATCATTGCACATGTAAGAATAGAACTATCCAGTTTCTTAATCTGTTTAATATTTATAATTTAATGATGACTAAAACACAATCTGTTCACATATGACAACAATCAGTGTAATTACTTATACTATTTTGTAGCAAAATGCTAATTAATTAAAATGTTTTCAAATTTTTATTTACAATACATATAGATATATTTATTAGTAAGATTTATATAGTTGGATTATATGTATCAAATTACTTAAATAATTTTTTTATTGAAAATAATGTTTTGTTAAAAGATTTTCATTATTGTTTTTCCCAATTTTACTCCTAATACCATTTCAATTTAATTTTTTAAGAACATTTTAATTCAATTTCTCTTAAGGTAGGTAGGTACTAAAAATCATAAGACAGAAACTCACTTGATACCAATTGTTTGATGCTTTCTCATCAATATTTGCTGTTGACATTGATATTTCTGTTGAAGTAAATTGTACATTCTTTAATGTTTTTGATGTAACAATTTTTATATTGGTCATCGACGTGTACTTATCTTTAATGGCATCGATTGCTATCGATGATAATGACGCATCGTTATCCTTCATTGGATCAATTGTTGTAGAAACTAATGACGTGCCCTTCTCTTTCATTGGATCGATTGTTGTAGAAGCCAGTGAAGTGCCCTTCTCTTTCTTTGGATCGATTGTTGTAGAATCTAATGACATGTCCTTATCTTTCATTGGATCGATTGTTGTAGAAGCCAGTGTCGTGTCCATATCTTTTATTGGATCGATTGTTGTAGAAGCTAATGACGCGTCCTTATCTTTCATTGGATCGATTGTTATAGAAGTCAGTGAAGTGCCCTTCTCTTTCTTTGGATCGATTGTTGTAGAATCTAATGACATGTCCTTCTCTTTCTTTGGATCGATTGTTGTAGAAGCCAGTGTCGTGTCCTTATCTTTTATTGGATCGATTGTTGTAGAAGCTAATGACGTGTCCTTATCTTTTATTGGATCGATTGTTGTAGAAGCTAATGACGTGTCCTTATCTTTTATTAAATCGTTTGTTGTAGAAGCTAATGACATGTCTTTATCTTTCATTTGATCGTTTGTTGTAGAAGCTAATGACGTGTCCTTATCTTTCATTGGATCGATTGTTGTAGAAGCCAGTGATGTGTCCTTATCTTTTATTAAATCGTTTGTTGTAGAAGCTAATGACGTGTCCTTATATTTCATTGAATCGATTGTTGTAGAAGCCAGTGACGTGTCTTTATCTTTTATTTGATCGTTTGTTGTAGAAGCTAATGACGTGTCCTTATCTTTTATTAAATCGTTTGTTGTAGAAGCAAATGACGTGTACTTATCTTTCATTGGATCGATTGTTGTAGAAGCCAGTGACGTCTTCTTATCTTTTATTGGACCAATTGTTGTAGAAGCCAATGACGTGTCCTTATCTTTCATTGGACCAATTGTTGTAGAAGCCAGTGACGTGTCCTTATCTTTTATTGGATCGATTGTTGTAGAAGCCAGTGACGTGTCTTTATCTTTTATTTGATCGTTTGTTGTAGAAGCTAATGACGTGTATTTATCTTCCATGGTATCAAATCTAGTAGAAATCAATATGTTCTTGTCTTTTCTTGGATCGATTGTTGTAGAGGCTAATGTTTCTTTTTCTTCTATTGGATCAATTGTTGTAGAAGCTAATGTTTCTTTATATTTCATTGGATCAATTATTGTTGAAGCTAATGCTTCGTTATCTTTCTTTGGATCAATTATTGTAGAAGCCAGTGACGTATCCTTATCTTTCATTGGATCAATTGTTGTAGAAGCTGATGATGCGTCATTATCATTCATTAGATCAATTGTTGTCAAATCTACCGACGTGCCCTTGTCTTTCATTAGATCAACCGTTGTAGAAGCCAATGACGTGTCCTCGTCATTATTTGAATAAAATTTTGTAGTTGAAAACAATTTTGGATTTACGATTGTTATGTTCTGTTCAATTGAACTTGCAATAATGGTATAGAATGACGACATGTCCCCTATTGCATTTGCTTTAATTTCCTTTCTTCCAACGATCAAACTTCTCTTTAATTGTAGATTAAAACAATTCATTGAGATTTCAGTTGAGTTAAAAAGATTGCATGAAACATTTAGAATATCGAATATGAAGGCGCTGCAGCTTGAATCAAATGTACATATCAATGAGCACTCCAATTTGTCTTTAGCAGCTGTACCATTTTTTAAGCAGCACTGGACTACACAAGATGTTAATGTAAAAACTAAAATTATTGGATAATGGAAATTCATCGTATTCATTCTGTTACTACTTTACAAAGCAGAGATAATTCTTTTATAGTAAAGAATGATTACCTTTAACTATACAATATGCTAAGACTGCCTCAGTATGTATATATTTCAGTGAAATCTAATATTGTTACATATTTATTTTGTCTCGGATTCTAATTAATTTCCAGAAATAAATTAAACCAAGTCGTTAACAGTAATTAGAAAATACATGCGTTAGCTTTTCTCTTTTTATTTCATAACTAAAAACGTGCTGACACAGAAACAAATCATTCTCAATACACAGTAAATCTTCTAGATATATTTACATTTAATCAGAAACAAATCATTCTCAATACACAGTAAGTCTTCTAGATATATGTACATTTAATCAGAAACCAACCATTCTCAATACACAGTAAGTCTTCTAGATATATGTACATTTAATCAGAAACAAATCATTCTCAATATACAGTAAGTCTTCTAGATATATGTACATTTAATTAAAACATATAACAATTTTAAATAATACTTAATAATGCTGGAATGAAGTACCTACAAAGATGAATTTTTTTATAAAAGACAAAATAGTTTTTAAGTGATTCTTACCCTCAGAAAAATAATCATAAACTAATATATCTTTTAAAATAGAAATATTATTTGAGAGTATTTTCTACAAGTATATATGTTCTAAAGAGACGAATCTATCTCTGTTTGATATACAAATAAATAGTGAGATATAACAATATTCCTAAAGAACGCGAGAAAACTATACAGAGCTGCTTCCTTGACTAAAAACTCGTTTAATATGTTTTTAGAAAGCTTTTAGAAAACATTGAAGTGTTTCGGGTACTTTTATGTAACTTCTAGCATAGTTTCAAGGAACTTTTAGCAAATATATCGTGAACTTTAAGTGAACTATCAAAAGTTTAGAATGTCTTTTATTAGTAGCCTAGGTACAGGCTATATACTACTATTGTGTTAAACTTTAAGACTTTAAAATTAGAGGGCAGCAATATATGAAAATAGACGTCAGGCGTATACTAAACGCTGCTGCTTTGAAGTAAACTCGCTACGCAACTTTGACTGTGGTCCGGATAATATCCTTGCTAAGGCTTTGAAGCTCCCTTATTTCACTCAGTGGATTACCCAAAGTTATACATCACAGCCCTCTCGGTGGTTTTTTATTTACCGCGACTCCAGTCTTGGAAGTCTAGATATGTTATGGTTTGTTATGAGAGCAATTTTGTTCGAATGGCATATGCATTGGAGAGGGTAAAAATTGCCTGTTTCGCAGATTTACTTTCAGAACGAAAACGTGAATAATCAGGTACACTAAAGATTTTGACTGGGGACATTGATGACTGGATCGGATCAGTCCCATATATAGAGCAAGGCAGGGGGTCGTTTCATAAAGAAAGTTAACTTTTTAATTAATTTTTTAGTTAACTGTAAAAGTTAATTACAGGTTAATTTTCTAGTTAAATACGTTTCATAAAAATAGTTAACTTTCTTTATGAAACGACCCCCTATACTTTACAAAGTTTGCAATAAAATGGTATATAGCGTAGAGTTGTAAATTTTCTGAAAAGGCCGTCTTAACAGAAGAGTTCGAAAAATATGAGAAGGTTCTTTTTTCCAAATTCAATATGTCCATATCAAAAAGCAGGAAAGAGGCAATATGGGAAAAGATTTCAGAACAAATTTCTGCCATTTCTAATACAAAAAAAGTTCTGAAGAAATTAATTACTCAAAAGTCTACATAATAATCAGCTAATAAATAAATTAAATTGTCAAGAATTAGTGCTTTATGTGTAATAATAAACACTTCCTTTTTGCAAAAATACATTAAAATTAATGGAATACATTTATACTTATATACTTATACTTAATACTTCAAAACATTCCTTGAGGTGTAATAAAAAAATAGCAATAAGTCAAATTACTTGAACATTTTGGGAACATTTATCCATATTATTTTCTTCCCATAAATGTTTTTTAATAGTCTTCTAGTTATTGCATTGTTCTGTAATTGCTTTAGTAACTAAAATCAATTCCATGTGCACATTTTCAATAACAACTCCCATGTATTTATCTTTTTAGAGAAAAACTGCTTCTACCTTAGAACAAATTGATGCAGATATTCTTTTGTGTAATGAGGGAATGTTTCTAAGTCACATGTAACAATAACATTTCATAATTTTTGTTAAGAAATTTATTATAGTATTATTCACTGTTTAATGCATTTATTTTTATACACAATATTCTATTACATAATTATAAAATACAACAATCAAATTTTTCTATTTCACGTATACTTATAGTACAATCTCTTTATGTAAATGACTATATGAATATGATTATTTCAAATAAATGTATTTAAAGATTGACTTTACTCTAAATAAATACTTAATTTACTTTTTATTTCAGACACATATTACAAACTTAAAAGTACATAATAATACACAATGAAAGATAGTAATCAAAAGTCTGTATAGAAATCAACTAATAAATAAATGAATACTGTCAAGAATTAATACTGTAGGTACACAATACATACATGTTTATGCAAAAAAAGATAGGTAAACATACATATGATTCTTGTTAGTATGTCCTTATCAGCGTAAGACTGTCGATAGGAGCTATTTACATTATGAGTTAGTTCATTAATGACTAGTTATATATAATAATGACTAGTTATATATAATAATGACAAGTTATATATATATAACTTGTGCTCTGACATTCCTGCCACTTATTGCTTGAGCTGGTATTTCTCCTATTGGAAATAGACGTTCGATTGCAATGAATTCTTGCACTCCGTTTTCGTCAATAGGTAAATTTTGGCGCTTGCAAACGTCAAGTAAAGTTGCAACTGCTAAAATTATTTTTACAGATTTTCTGGAGAGAGCCGCAATCGTCCATCCGAATGGTCGAGACAACTGAATCTAGACTTTAAAATGCCAATGCATCTTTCGACTTTACAGCGTGTTCTTTTATGAGCTCGATTGTACCGAATTTCAGGTAATGTTTCGGGTAATGGAAGTGGTGTCATTAGCCATGGTTGAACATGGTCACCTAATAATCATCCATTTGGAATTCTGCCATTACGGAAGTTATTGAAGAGCTGGCAGTTGTCCCAGATGAAAAAATCGTGAGTACTACCAGGCCATGATTTGCAAATGAAATTAGTTATTTTATAATGTATTCATGGTTATACATACAATTTGACAATTTATCGAATGGAAATTCTTTCGATTAATATAGGTAGTTCCTTTCTCGTTATCCTGCAGAAGACCTTATGGCCATGTGGGTACCATCAATGAGACCAATTGTATTATTAAAACCGTGTTCTACAAGTTCTCGTTTTGTAATGTTAAGCGAAGCAGCGATCAGAAGGAAATTTTATACGAAGATTATTAGACTGACACAGTGCGTCAGATACAGAGTAAATACATTTACAGACAATTGATTTGCTGATTCCATGCAGATCACAAATTGTTGTATAAAATGATCCAGTAGCATTATAAGATAGAGCCACACAAAGTTGCAATGTTGACAAAATAGCATATAATTCCTATTATAGTCAAATGTTCTAGCAATTATTTCCAATGTCTCTATGCACCAAAAAGGAGGAATATCTATCCAAGCGATAACGTTTCACAAAATCTATGTCGTTGAACCTGTTCAATGGATTTGTTCTGTCTCTAAAAATTCGTTGCCTTTGTAAATTTGCACGATTTTGATTTATAACATGTAAATATGCTATTAAGATAATCAACCTGAGTGGGGGTACTTTAACTTTTTTATTAACTTTTTAACTTAACTTTGTTTATGAAACGCAAGTCTAATTTTACAGTTAATTTTTTAGTTAACAGAAAAGTTAACTATTTTTATGAAACGTATTTATAGTTAACTAAAAAGTTAAAAAAACTTAATTTATTACTTAAATTGTTTTATGAAACGCACTGCTGTTCGCTAGTTGACTGTCTATTTGGGATGAAAATCGCTATTCTCTATAGCGAAGAGGGAAGCATCCAAGGGCTCTGATTGGCTGGAGGTGGTCTAGCGTTGAGATTACTGTAGGGTGAAAATAGTTCCGCGAAAGAAAGTTCATCAAACAAACTATTTAAAATTGATGCATTAAAACAAAAATACATTTTATTTTATATTAAATCGCTGTATAATGTACATCGAATTTATAACAAAAAAGTGTTATATCAAGTTTGTTCGTGTTTTTATTATAAAAATTAACTAATTCACAGTTACTTAGAGATAAGGGTAGCGGTAACTAGCCAGTAAAAAGCGAGCGAAATTTAAAAAATTGCTACTGTAAGTTGTTTTCACGGATTAATTTGTTAATTTGAAGCCAAGTTTATATATATATTTTAACTTATTAAATACAATGATTTTATACGATTAATAACTTTTATTTATTATATTTAGGATAACTATCAACATTTCAATAGACTATTTATATAGTGAACCAATGGCAATATTAATATTATGGGAATAAGTAACAGCTGCATTCTGAATTAAATATTTAAGAGTAAGTGTTTATTATTTAAATGGTGATATCTATATATAGATCGATTATAAATCTAAAAGTTGTTAACTATAAGGAATATTCACTTTTTAAAGCCCCTGCACCTGGTCTGGATATAGAAATCACATTTGCATTATAGGCTTAATAGTTTATTAATAATCATTAAATGCCATTGTCAATGGTATTAAAGCTACTTATATTTTATAAGTTTTTTATTAATTAATATGTTATAATATAAAAATTATAAAATATAATTAAGCTTTAATTTTATAACTAAATTATAAATAAATATTTATGGTAATTACTATTAGTCCAAATTTATATTACCTTTTCTGTAATTGTTAAAGAAAGATTTTATAATATCAGGGCCATAGGAGCCGTCGGGCTAGGTGGGGGGGCCAAAGCCTAAAATAGCGCCTATATTTTATAGCTATAAAAAAGCGCCTAATACTAATAAAGCACATTCTGGGAACCTATATTTGGCGCCTTTTGGGAATGAGCCCCTCCAAAATTATAGACATTCCTACGGCCCTGAATATAGTAATAGTATTATATATAATAAAAACTTTGCCTAGTCTATAGTGTAGTTATTATAATTATTATTATATAATATTAATAGTAATACATATTAATATTCCTTAGATTTAGTAATAGTAGCCAATTTAAGGAATATTTATTTATTAAATTTAATTATAAAAAATCATAAGTTTGATATGTTACATATTTATCTATCTAATTATAAATGTATTAAAGAAATATTATATGACATGTTAAAATGATAATTAATTTATTAATTATAATCATTATTAATTATTTATTAAATTCAAAAATACAAGTTATAAGTATAACATATTATCAAATTAAATAAATAATATTATTTTCCATGATATTTTATATTTGTAATTATAAAAATATGCTTAAACAGGTATTTGAAATGAAATTTTATTTGTTTTATGATATATAGATAGCTCAATGTACATATTGTTATTTTCAGATGGATTCTCAAACTGATAATATGAGTGATAAACAAACTAGGTATGTATTAGATTTAATTGTTATGTTTAATTATTTACAATCAGGACTGTTACCAAATGATGTTAGCAAAAATAGACGAAGAGCATATTTAAAGGCAAAAAACTCATTTTCAATATCAGAAACAGGAATTCTTATGCAACTGGATAAAAGTGGACAGTTACATCAATGCTTGGTGACCGAAGAAGAAAAGAATTTGTGCTTTAAAGATTGCCATGCTTCAGCCATTGGTGGTCATGCTGGTTTCAATGCAACAGTCAAAAAGATAAAAGAACGGTACCATTGGCCAGGAGTATGTAAAGAGGTCAAAGAGTTGATTGCACAATGTGATGCATGTCAACGACATGAAAGTTTGAAGACATGTACTCCAGATTTACGGCCCATTAAAGTGGCAGAGCCATGGTCAGTCTTAGGAATCGATTTGGTGGGTCCCCTTCCTCTTACTATGTCAGGAAACACCTACATTCTTACAATCACTGACCTTTTCACCAAGTTTGTTTTAGCATATCCTCTACCAAGAAAAGATGCTATTGGTGTTGCCAAATGCCTTGTTAACACATTTTACCTTTTTGGTGCACCTCAACGAATTATCACCGATCAAGGCAGGGAATTTGTCAACCAATTGAATGACTCAATATTTCATCTCTTTTCTGTAAGGCACATGATGACATCAGCATACCATCCTCAAACGAATGGACAAGATGAAAGAACCAATCAAAATCTAAAAAAAAGACTTGCAAAATTAGTAAATGAAAATCAAAACAACTGGGATGAATTCATTAATCCTTCAATTTTTTCTATAAATACAACTGAACAACGGAGTACAAAACATACACCATTTATGCTTATGTATGGTCGGACAGCACTATTACCATGTGAACTGAACAATACTTGTGATGTGCCCATGAATGATATAGAAGAAGAATTCATCATGGAGAGAATGAACAAGATCAAAAAGATACATGAAGATGTTCGGGACAACATTGAGAAAGCTCAAGCTCGACAAACAAAAGAATACAACAACCGCAAGAGGAAAGGGGTCAAATCTTTTACATTTTCGGTTGGTGATGTTGTTCTCAGGAGAAATTTCAAAAAGAAGAACTCCCTTGGACTTCCTCTTCAAGATTCATGGTTGGGCCCATATCACATTATAAAGATTGAAAAATCTTGTGCCACACTATCCGATCAATGTGAGAAAATACTAAGAACTAGTGTTTCTCTGCTTCATTTAAAGCCATACCATTTTTCAAGTGATCAAGATATTTCACTCACACATTGTTCCTCTGATATTCCCATCTCTACTGCTAACTTCACTGTTTCTTCCTCTGCAAGTGTTTCTAGTACTCTAAATCCTGTGATTAGCTCTACCCCTCGCATGTCTCGTGTTGTTTTTGTGAGGCAAAGGCTAGTGAAGCACCTTCCTAGCATAAATGCTGTCAAGGTAAATAAGCCGAGCGTTCACCCGGTGCACTGTATACAATCACATAAATCAACTCCTGCTTCTTCAGCTTCTAACATCAATTTTGTCAAGGTGAGTAAACCAAGTGTTCAAACCGATCCCTGTATTACGCTGATTAAATCAACACATGATTCAGTTCCCGACATCAACCTTGTCAAGCACATTAAATCTACAAATGCTTCAGTTTCTTCTCGGTTCACTGAGATTGTATCTGCACTACCTCACTGGGGAGGGTGTTACAGGCGCCGGTCTCATTTTCCAGAACACGTGCACCGTCGATAACTTTCTCGCAGTGGTTGTTGCCTCCAGTATCCACAGGCCCGCTTTTATGGATACACTCGCTGCACACGGCCATCCCGTGTATAACAGACTGCGGGCATCGGTGAAAATCCATCTTCGCGGCCTCCAGGCTGATGGGAAGGCAGCGTGGCTAGGAGAAATCACTCGCGAGAAGTCAAGTTATGACGCCTTCGGAACTGAGATGACTGGTTTTGTTGCAAAGGCATCGGAACCCCAAGCAACGCTTCAGTTCGGCAGATGCAATAACACAAAATGTCCAGAAAAACTGAAACGTCGGCGATCTACTTTAATTGATTTATGTCAGGACGATCTCTTCCGCGAAATGGTGGCCGAAAGGGGGAGTGTGGACAATGTTCTACAATCTCCAGATCTCGTGGAACTGTTAGCCACACGCTCGTCAGAAACAATTTCGTTCCAGGATTCTTTCGATCATTGGCTGAATGGCAAGATAGAGCATTGCACCACACCGCTTACAAGGGAGGAAGTAGACCTGGACGCTGATGATATCGAAAAAACAGTGTTATGTCCCGGGATGAGATCGTGGAGTGCTCGAAACTGGGAGGGAGATGTACCCCCTCTGTTAGTAATCAATGCAGCCGGACGTCCCCAACACACAATTCCCAAAGAATTGCATCTTCCAGGTTGCTCCAAATTCCACCTTATTGGAATGACCATTTCTGAAGACGGTCATTTTACTGGTCTTATTCGGATGGAAGATGACATTTGGGTCAAGTACAACGACCTCATTCACGGGGTAGAAGTGATAGATGACATTGACTTAGGTCACCTGTCATATGTTATTTACGCTATTTAAGTGTCGTTCTTGATCGTTCACTCACTAGTGAAAAAACTTAGTAACTAGTATCTTTTACTGTATATATTTCTAATCTTTTTCAGTATTGAGATGATTTGTCTCTCATTCTGTTTCAGAAAAGAATATACCTTAGTAACTAGTATCTTTTACTGTAGTTATTTCTAATCCTTTTCAGTATTGAGATGATTACTTTCATTCTGTTTTAGAAAATTTTATTTGTATTGCATTTTTTTAAGGTTTTTCAGATGATTATTCTATCATATATTATAATGTGTTAATTGTAGATTACATACACTTATACATTGGCGTTGAATCAAAAGTATGTGTATATGACTTTTCTTTTACGTGTTCTATTTTATTAATATCTGATTAAATTGTAGCCATTTTGTAATTTCAGAACATCCTTTGGGGTTTTAGCATACTAAACGTATTGTTAAGCATTTAAATTAATATTTTGAAATATAGTATGTATATACTTTTATTAATATTATGTATATATAATA